>PVIY010030893.1:0-30461 GCA_004026745.1 Myrmecophaga tridactyla | reverse complement strand
TGTTCAGTCATCATCAAGAAACATGGCTACTGGAACACAGCTCTACATTATCAGGCAGTTCCCTCCAGCCTCTCTGCTACATCTTGAGCAACAAGGTGATATCTACTTAATGCGTAAGAATAACCTCCAGGATAACCTCTCGACTCTGTTTGGAATCTCTCCGCCATTGACAGTCTCATTTCACTCTTCCCCCTTTGGTGGAGAAGACTAGGCATCACTCTTAATGAACAGTTCTACACTTTGACATGTTTGCTGTAGCTGCTGTAAAAATGAGTGGCTTCTACTTAAAGTGAAAACTTTGCACATACCTAAATCATCGAATTGGTATTATGAAAACTATACTACTCTTTCTAATAACAGGAAATGAGCATTAAGTGTTTGATATAAAGGCATTTAGTACAAAGCATATCACATGAATTATTCAGTCAGTCCTCATGAGACGAAATAAAGTACATACTATTATTATTCCCACAAGGAAACTAAACTCACAGACATTAAATATCTAGTACCTATCATAAGATAGATTCCTAATGATTTGATATCACAATTTTCCCTTATTAAGGCAAAGAAGCAAGAGAAATCAGAGATGAGGTGAAAATACATACACATGTATATGTAGCCTCTGTATATTTATAATTTTATTTATCTTTTGGTTTTTCAGCTTAAGCTACTGATGGCTTTCCCTAACTATGTGATTCCCCAAGGAATTCGTTTATCAGACACATTCAAATTCAAGCAAAAACAATTATGAGTGAGCATGCTTTGGAGAAACTCAGTAAGAAAAAAATGTCTGGAACTTGTGAACTGGAAAAACCCTAGTCTTCTGTAGTTATTACTGTATCTTCAGTAGAACAAAAATTTGGGAAGATGACAATATTTATGTTTTAGAAAACTTTGTATGAACACTAACTGTGGTAAAAAAAAAAAGGCTTTAAATATTCTCATCCAAGGTACTTTCTTTTTGTAGTTTTTATTTTATCAATGCTATGCATATCAATAGTTTAAGAAGTTAATTTATTCAATTCCTAAGTGGAAAGACAGCAGAAGGAAGTATGGATTATTTGATAGTTAAAATGCTTCTGAATATCTTGGATTTATTTGGATAACAAGGCAGTAAAGTTGGATGCTGGAGTCTGAGAAAGCCAATAAGCTTATATTTAGCAGTATGATATCTGTCCATTCAGTCAAATTATTAGTTTTTTAAGCCCTAGGTTTTCTCTGAAATGTTTTTTGTTTGTTTAGTTTTTATTGACAAACCAAAACAACATACAAACACGAACATTCTTTACATATAAATATTTCATACATGGTGTACAATCAATGGCTCACAATATCATCGCATAGTAGTATAGTCATCACCATGATCATTTTTTAGACCATTTGCATCACTCCAGAAAAAGAAATAAAAAGAAAAAATCTCATATATACCTTATCCCTTACCCCTCCCTCTCATTGGCCACTAGTATTTCCATCTACCCAATATATTTTAACCTTCGTTCCCCTTATTTTTTTATACCCCTTACCACTCCTCTTTGAAATGGTTTTATAGTAAAACAAATGCATTATTAATTATTTGTTCAAAAATTTTAATGGAGCATTTTCTCATTAGTACTTACATTTACAACTGAAATTCATAAAGATGTGGGAAACATGAGACACATATAGTGCAAATAGTATGTTCCTTGTGTATAACATCAGGATATTTTTTAGATTAATGCCAAAACTTAGATTTTCTCCAATATGGAAAGTACACATTCTCCTAGGTGTACTAGCAAATAATTTGATTTTCTCAGTAAAATCTGAATTTCAAAGGGATGTGCAGCTATAGACAATCCTTAAACAATAAAGTAAATCTGTTATACAGAGCTCTAATTTCCTGAAAACTCTAGTAAGGCAGTAACAAGCCAAATCCAGAGCATTCCACACATTTCTGGACCCACGACCCTGAGTCAGAGGATTTCTTCTGGGTGAGTGCAGGGGTATTTAACTGATATACATACATATATATATATATATATATATATATTTCTTATAACTCAATTTGAGGATCATTTAATTAAAAAGTGCAAATCCCCAAGAGAGGTATAAAAAGATTGACTTCAGTACTATTTATAATGAAGTGCATGTTCATGCAGTTTAATATTTCTATTGTATTTCTTGTTACATACAAAGGACCAAGCAAGAAGAATTCCAATGGGATTTATACCTTACAATGGGAAATCCTATATCTGGAACAAATGTAGCTACTACAAAAGTTGGGATTTCCTATAAATCAGAAAGCATTAATGTACAAAACAAAATTTGTTGTGCTTTTCTAACCACAAGTTAAATATTGAGTACTTTCTCAGGTTCCAGCTTCCCTCGATACTAATTGGGAGTTAAAACTTTAATTTTCTCCAAAGTGGCACTGAAACAAAAAAAAAGTACTACAAGTGGGATTAAAATAGCCCAAATTAACTGGACATCTTTCCCCTACAACTCACATATCCATGTAGGCAGTACTAGAATTTACAAAATGTTTTAAACTTTGTAAACTGAAAACTACAAGCTAAATATTAAGAAAGATGGTTAAATTCCTTACCTGGTCTATTTCTTCCTTAGTATAATTTAAGCAGTGCTGAATAACAAAATAAGATGTTTATGTTCTGAATGAAACAAAAGACATCTTCACCATTACTATAGGAATGCTTTCCCAAGCGATGGAATATACCTGGGAGTCAGTTATTCACTTCTTATTTTTTTTTTTAATACTGTCTGCAAGGCAGGCTCTTTTCTAGGAACTGGGATATAAAGGTGGTGAGTAAGTTATCAAAAAGATTCCTTCCTTCGGCATTTACATTCCTCTGCAAAAACAAAAAGACACTGAGATAGTGATGAATTATTTGAAGAAATAATTATTTGAAGAAAATAAAAACGGCGGATCAGGTAAGCAAATGACGGGTAGTGGGGCAGTTTCTTCACCCGCAATTTCAACAGTAAGAAGGAAACTGAAGCTAAAAATGAAATCACCACAGCAGGAGGCTAGAATTTGGCCTTCTGCTCCTTTAGAGAGCAACTTTTCAACAAGCGGATCCCGGACCTACAGCTGTCCAACCTTTTGACTAATTGTATGAGTCTTAAGTCTGAAAGTGCAAATGTACCAAATTCATGTGACTTCTGAAAATGTCCAAAATATGTGCAATTTGGGGGGACTATTAGTGACAGTAGTGGTGCAAACACTAACATATCTGTAGGGCTTTAAGTTCTTGTACATATAAAGTCTTGCTTAATCTTGTAAGTGAAGAGTGATACCTCTGCTGACCTAGATTTAGCGGCTCTGACTCATTATCAGCCTTGACACCTGCTTCCCAATGAAAGCTAATCTTTAGTAACGGATTATCCTCAATTGTTAGCTTGCCAGAGTGTCAAGTGTCATGGAAGAAAGAAAATAATCCAGAAACAAAGAAAAACAAAACGACCTAATTTTTGTTAACCTTGCCCAAAGAATGTTGCCAAATTTTAACATGTACTTCATTTTCATACTTTTGACTTAATAAAAAAAATTATAGTAGACGGATTCTATAAATAATAACGAACTAACTCTTCTTGCTTGAGCCAGGTACAAAGTTACTTACAATACACTGCTGACAAAATTCCTGCTTGTATATAAATTTTCAACCAGCTAACAGAGAAGAAAATACACTTTGACAGCAGTCAGGCAACACAAATGTACTCAACATGAAGTCAGCAGGCATGACCTATGCAGCAGGTCACCCTGTCACTTCTCAAAGGACACAGCCCTTGATGGACGAGTGTCACAGCAGAGTAACTATATACACTCTTTAACAGTCAGAGAAAGTCAACAGGCCTCTCCTTGTTTGTAATGAACCCAATTACCAACTTCTGTTATGTGTGTCTCTGAGTCGCAGTCAATCTGCACAATTGCTATTGTGTTTCCATCTGCCACATTTCAGTTTGCCTTTGAGAACAGAGATAGCAGATTTAGGTTCTTTAACAAGATTTTTTTTTAAACTATTGGTAATAGCTGGCAAGGGACATTTAAATAATTGAGAAGGCATTATTTTTTAACCAATGTGAAATCCAGGAAGGCCAAGTTGTTAAAAGGCAAGGTAAATGGACTACATAATTATTTTGTGACTTGTAGTTATTTGCCTCTAAACAAATTTATTGAGCAGGATAAGAGTCAGTATAATGGTATATCGTATAAACTACCTTTGACTGCATAGTATTGAACTGTAACTATCAACAACATATTAGTAAACTTTTCTCTGCTATAATATTGTCTGTTTAATCAGCAGGTAGCAAATATACTGTTGGAGCTCACAGGAGTTAAAATCATGCTATTTCCAAATCCAGATGCACTTTTCTTATATCATCCCTAAGAGGGATGGATAGAGGAGGCAAGGATTGTTATAATTCTTTTTGAAAAAGAGAATCAAGCTCCAGGAAATTACAGGAATGCCTAAGGTTGACTAAATTGTCAGAAGCACAACTGAGGTGTAGCACCACACTCCTAATGGCATGATAAGCTGTGTAAAGCTAGGGGAACAGGCAGAAAATGGGGCATAATCAATCTTCTAGAAGGAGTCTATGGCCGTTAACAAAATATCTCCCAGCTGTCCCCCAATTTTCCAGGCTCCATTCAATCTTCCCCATGATGAAAGGATGGATAAAAGTAAATGGTGTGTACTTTCTCAAGGCAGAACATGCTGATGTGACTTGGAAATTTTTCAAAAGATTAACCAAAAAGTCAGGCATCACTGCATCACCACAATACACATTGAACAGTGAATTATGACATTTTGTTTCAAATTTCAAAATGCATTTTTTGTATGTAAACAGGAAATATAATAGATAGAATGTAACAATGAAATATAGTAAGCAGTTTCAAGGATAACAGATTTTCAAGGAAGAGTAAATGTGCCATTGAATCTTGGTACCAGTACTAGCAATAAAATATGCAAGCATTGAAACAAGGTATACTTTACAATGCTGGGGTGTTTCTCTTCAGTGTTGTCTCATGTTCCTGTATTTTAAAATTTTCTTTAAAGAACATGTATTCGATCCACTAATAAAAAATAAAGTAAAATAGCTTTTAAAGAAATATTTTTTCTGAGAAAATTATTTCTCTCAGAAAAACAGTACAAAACTGTTTCATTAGGAAGAATTTCAGATCATGTTTACAGTCATTAGTGTGGTTTCAATAATTTGGATTTAACAAAGCCAAAAAGATACTTTCATGGCTTTATTTATTTGGGGGGGGAGGTGCATGGCTGCGAACATGGCTTTATTTTAAAATAAATCTAATGCCCATTTTGGTTTAACATGCAACTTCGTGCTTCTGTTTGTAAGTTCTAAAATAAAGACACTAAAATCTGCTCCTACCTAATTGACAGGACAGTTGTTTGGAATAACAAGATAAAAGGCAGTCTGTTTCAGGTAGTGATGCTTCATAAAAACAGGCTATAATTCTGGAAGAGATAGTGAATTTTAGTTAATTTTCTACTATCTATGTGGTATGCAAATTTCCCTGGTGCCCCACATCTAACCTCAGATTCTTACAGGAGTATAAAGGCTTGGCCAACTTCGCTCAATGGGAGGCAACTGGAAAAAGCTGCATAGAGCTCAACTTCTCCCTTTACCCACTCCTGCTTCCTTCTCTCTTCCCTTCCACAGGCACTGATCTCAACAGGCATCTTGTCATCTAACCTCTATCTCAGAGTCTGCCTCACAGGAACCTAATTTGTGACCCAGAACAAAGAGTCTCTTTGATTCGTGGATGTTGCGTGAGAGATGGTCTCTTTTCCTCTGGGTTAACTACATTTTTACTCTCATGTGAGCTTGAAACTACTGGTATCTTTTCACCACAGATAGTCTTATGATGAAATACAACAGAGGGGAATCAAGAGAGGTAGAGAGCTCTGAAAGAAGAAAGAGAGAGGGAGATAAGGAGGAAGGCAGAGAGAGAAAGAAGAGTAAATGAAAACAGGAGGAAGAACAAGATTCAGCCAATGATTACATTGGAAAACCTGGATCCTTCCATCCCTGTACCAGTAGAGCCTCTGGACTTTTATTTTTATTTTGGTTTAAATCATTTTGACTTGAGTCTTTTCTATTTACAGCTAAAAAATCCTGATTAATATAGATACATACAGATGTCAAAATTTATTATTAACCTCAAATAACATGTTTTGACTGATACACAAATCAGGATCACATTTGGCCAAGGTCAATTCATAAAATGTAACATAAAGGATATAATTAAAAAAATAAAAGTTTAAATAATCTCAATTTCAACTTAATTTTTAGAATATTCTATATGATTCCAACAACAAATAAAGCAATGACAGCTTGTAATCATATTTAAATAGATCTTAGCATCTATACATAGACCCAGCCAGCAACTCAACTTTATTCAAAATTAAAAGTCTAAGAGCAAAAGTGTACAAACATCTTATTGCTCCTTGCAGAAACTAGATCCTAATAGCTTACCTTCAAATGTAATAAAAGGTCCCAGTTAATAAAACCTATTAGTGATAGTAGTCAGTGGAGTCTACTAATGTAGAAGACTACATTACTACATTTTAAAGTTTATTGGGACATTCTCCTAAGGAAGAATCTCATTGTTGACAGAACATTATCAGGATTTCTTTAACAAAGTGATTGTCTGCTGATTTTAAATTTTATTAACTACTCATAGTCAATGTATATACTTTTTACTGTACATGCTTTTTACTACAGAGGCTATCAGTTATTTCAGTGTGTACATTGCTACATGAGGGTTGGTGGGGAAAATTGTGAAAAATGTGTATCATGAACGTTAAACTGTACACCTTAAAAAATTTATGTGACTTAATTAAGTAAACATACGAAACACCGGCAGTAAAAATCATGTTCATGGGTTCAGTTGCACAAAAATCACTTGAACTTACTATTAAGGACTTGATTTTATTTTGATGTACAATCTGAAAAAGGTTGGAATGTTCAACCATTGCACAATTAAATAGTGTAAATGTCAATGTAGTTGCTATAACACAGTTTTACATAAATCAACAGTAATCGTAATATTTTCAGCAGACCTCTATAATAATTTCAAAGAAAATACACAAAATTCTCTTTTTTGTTAATTCTAATTAAATATAGAGCCCTATAAAAAGAAAGATGTATGTCTTTTACACAATTACTTCAAGAAAACAGAGATCAATCTTAAATTGGAAAACTGTATTTTCTCATGATAGAAAATATTCCATGGGCATTGAAGTTCCATTACAGAAAAAAATCACTTGCTTTTGTAACTTGAAAGAGAATACTATATGCTGGGACATTAGAAATTAATATTCTTTCTATGCATTATTCAAAAACAGTTCATTAATTGTTTCTTAAATAAATACAACTGCTTAAGTGAAGGCAAGCCAATAAAACTGTGACTATGCAAATACAAATTCTTTACAAGGTTGTCTCAAACTCTGGAAGAGTCTATACAGGCTATTGAATCTTATCCAATGGGATAGTCACAGTGAGGGTATGTAGTCAAAATATAAGCAACTCCCTCAAATTTAAGACAAATATCCTGGGTCATCAATCTAAACATTTAATTTAGATAATTAAATCTTCAGTCAAAATGGAAAACATACCAACAAGGTAAAAATGTAGAAACTCACAATGAATTGAAGACAATAGCCACTGCATTAACAATGTATGATAAACACCAGCAGAAACAAATTTATTAATATGTGCCTGCACTAAATACATTTGGAAAGTGGACTGTGCAATGAGTCAAAGTGGCTGTGATATGCCAGGTGTCCATGACACAACTATGTTATCTCTCAATGCTCAAGTTTCATGTTCTTCTCAAGTACAATTTTAAAACTTGCATTTCAAATATCCAGATATGTTCTGAGGTCTTTGCAGGGCTAAACATTTGCCTTTAGTTAAATAAATAAGCTAATACTCCCTGATTACTTATTCTATGCTGGACATTCTTCTAAATGCTCCAAATGTATGAACTCACATGGTCTTTTTAATAAACTTATGAGGCAGATAATGTTATGGTCACCTTCATTTTAAAGATAAGAAAATTAGGCACAAAGAATAACTTGTTAAAGGTCACATGGAAGGGATTTCAGGATTTGGATCTGGACTGTCTAATATCAGAGTCTGGGCTCCTAATCAGTATAATTGGCATTGTTCCCCTACAGGTGACTGTAGCAATAATTACATGCTTCCCATGGTTTTTTGTTTACATGCTTTTGCTTCTCTTCTCCCCTCACCTAACTGATTTGAACTAGACTCTATGAAACATTAATCCAAGTGGTTTTCTAAATGTAATATATTGAAAGTAACTTCGCTTTTAATTTCATAGCTGTTAGAATAGAAGGGAAGAGAAGGGGGAGAGAAGGAGCATTGAGGAGAGAGGGAAAAGAAGAGACACAGAAAGAAGAGATAGAAGAAAGACAGAGATGGGGAATATCCATTTAAAATCCACTTTGGTTAAAAAGTAACCTAATATCCTTTTTCTTTTTTCACTAAAGGCAACTATAAAATATTTTAGGTATTGAATAATCATCACAGGCATGGGGCTAAATTACTGTAAAGAAAAAAAATTTGTGTTTAGTCTTTATTCTGACAATGCTTAACTGATTTTTTTTTTAAAGACAGAGCTATAATTATGTATCTCAGTTTGACTCCTTTTTTATTAAATTGTTCTCATCCTGTTTTAAAATAACTTTTTAATTTTGAAATAGCTTAAGACTCACAAGAAGTTGCAGAAGTGGCATCGGTTTTTATGTATCCTTTAACCAACTATTCCCTATTCCATCATTAACTTTTGGGCTGTGAGAAAACTAATGGATTGCTTTGTTTCCAAATCTACCATACGAAAAGCACAAAGGACACCTGTGCAGCACCACGTCGCTGGCCTGAGAGGCGGTCTAGCCGTAAGCATCTTGAAGGAGATTTGGGGAGATCAGTAAACCCTGGGCTTGAATGTTAAACCTGCTGGCTACCCTGCCTCAAACAGTATGGGATTCATCACTGGTGCCAGCAAGACTTGGCCCTAAAGTAAAAAGAAAAGCCATTCAGACAATCTTTGTGGTAAAGTTTTGAAGGCTTAACCAAATTCATTTAGACAGGAAAAAGGATTTGCCTTAATATATGCAGAATTTAAAAGTCCTCATTTATATATTTGTTTTCTTAAAAGCACTTACTTTTCTTGAATGAGATAAAGGCATTTGGTTCAGTATGAGAAAGATGAATTGTGATAAAGAAAACTTAAAAGGCTTTGTATCAAAACAGATTACTTGCAAGAGCAATATTTAGGTGATGGGTTAAGAGAACAGCTGGCACAATTAAGGCTTGAATGTACACCCTGTGGTTGAAAAGAAAATTAAGAGCATTTAATCATATGGACGTTGTGTATTTTTCAAGAAATAAAATCTCCAGTTGCTTTTCCCAGACTGAGGTTGGTGAAAAGGTTCTGAGACTGTTTTTATTACATTGGGCTCTCTGCCCAGTTTAAAACACGCTAGGGAAATGGTGCTCTTACCAGGGGGGAATGTTTCACTTTTAGGAGAGCTGGTGGTAAACAGCAAGGTGCTTCCTGAATTCCGGTCTGAATTACAAGTATAGCAGGATGAAACACAAAAGCAAAAAAGCACGTTTGTAGGGAGGATTACTACATGTTTGGCTTTTTCCCTCTTTCTGACAAATGGGCCTCTTTCCTCGGCATCTGTTTACTGAGATGCTTAATGCCAAAGTAAGGGAAACACAGCTGGAGGTCGACAGATCCTATTTCCAAGTGACTGCTATCATCTATCATTCTGCTTTTTCTTTTTTTAGATGAATAGATTCTTATTTTCAAAATTAGCATTCACAATATGAGAAGGCCTCAGTTTAAAAGTCATAATAGTTTTTTTTTCTAAAAGTCTGTTTTAGCTCTTTCCTCTGTCTTGAAAGGATCTCGTTTTTCAAGACGAGACGTTCTCCCTATAATAAAATACTCTCAATCTAAAAGTATAAAATCACTTCATACTATTAAAAATTTCTTCTACTCTGAGGGAAAGAGAAAGATAGCTTTCTCTATTATAGGTCCAGCATGTACTAACTGACCTTACATTAATTCTCTTTAATCATTTTCTTAGAGACTCTTCATAGAAGCTTTTGGTACATTGTGATCCACCGTCCTTGTTTCTTGTACTTACACACTATGTTATATTCCACACAAGTCGTGATTATTACATAGCCCTAAAGTGAAAAATGCATGCACAGAGGCATGCAGATACTGATGCTTATTTAGAGTTGCTCCATAAATAGAAACTAAAATTGAAGTTCAAATACATTTGAATTTCTTTTCTTTATTAGATACTCCTACAACCAGAAAGATGGTTGTTTCCATTTGAAAATAGCAACAATGATTTGTCCCCTAAGTTGTGGTTTACTATGCAACATAATTTTTATTGTAAGTTATATAAGGGTCTCCTGTCACATAGATGACAGAAGAGATCTATTAAATGTTTACTGATAAGCAAATATTAAATTTTGCCCTAATGTTAGAAAATAGTGCAGTCTTAGGACAGTTTATTACAGTGAAGATAAAAGGGACCACATGTCCCTTAGTTTGGAGTTGTATACCATGGTTTTATTAAATAGATAAGAATAAAATTCCACCCCAAATCTGTATTTCTTACAGTAAATAAATAAAAGACAAAAATTTAAAAATTTATATTTTTAAGAACTGATTGGAAGGTGGTTTTATAGTCATTGCTTTTTGAGTTGCTTATGATATGAATATATGCATGATCACACAGAAGGATGTTACCTCCTTTATATAAACTTTATGGCAAAACCAAATTATTTTGTTATAACAGATTTCATTTAAGGGTATATAGATATAAATCAAATTTCCAGATTGCTGGGCCAAGATAAGGAACAGAGCTAAATTTCATTCCTCTCCATATTTGTAGAAAATATTCCTTTCTACCATCCTATATCATGTAAATAATATGAAGGAATCATAATTTCACTTTCTGACTAAGAAAAATAGCCAGCTGACAAATCATATGCAATAAAGTAATTGTCTTCAGACATTTACCACATTTGACTCCACTGAACTGCCGTAACTTCCTAAAACTCGGATCAAAGTTAAGTATCTCTACAAAGATCAAACCACAAATCAGCTGTAACAAAAATTGCTTTGGTTTACCTCCTGGCTGTATGCCTGTATCTCAAACTCCCCTTGTGTTAACCACTTTAGAGTGCATTTAAGGTAATGAGAACTCATTTCTAAAGCTTATCTCCCAGATCAGTTAACTGTCAGAAAACACCATGGATCAGGTTTGTGGATGTGAGTAAAGCATGGGTAGGTAGACCCTCAACTGATGAAACCAAACATAAAATAACAAAACAAGGAGAAGAGTCAATAATAAGTTTAATAAGTTAAAAATGTTAATATTTTCTCCCTGTGAAAAATTTAAAGTAAACATGTATTAATATTTTTTAAAAATATATGCTACAAAACTCAAAGGTAGTGTTCAGCCATTGTTTGAAAAGGTGCTTTTATGATAGTAACTCTTTAAGAGTTTTATTCTCTATGTTCTGATTTATTATTATTTATTTCATATTTGTCTTTATTAAATAACTACTTCATAACTCACCTCATAAATACTTCAGAGGACTTTGTACAGAATTATTGTACTCTTTTGGTTTATAGTCTAGAGCTAAGCTATAAGAGTAGACAACTATAGATCTCTATCTCTGTTTCCCCAAGTACAAATTTTTAAATTAAAATCCAGAGAATTTAAGGGTGATAAATTATACTATACAATTGTACATGTTCCTTGGTGAAAACTGTTCAAGAATGACAAAATCCTCAAATATGTATGTTACTAGAGCTACTTCTTTCTCCTACACCCTAGTACAGCCTCTTCACCCTCAAGTTCCTTAACTTTGTAGCAAATGGATTTTCACTGATTGATTAATCTACATTAAAATACCCGGAAGAATGTAGGAAGACAACATTTCTACTTGTAAGTAAATCCTCCTCAAGTTGCTAGGTAGAAATCTGGAGATCAGTTTTTAACCACTGATGTCCTCAGCAAAGAATTACTAAGCAGCAGCACTCTGCCAAGCACCATGTGAATGATGCATGTGGAATCAGAGATGAATAAAACATGGTTCTGGAGATGCTTTTAAATGATGGCAAGAGACCAGGCCCAAACACACCAAAGTACAAGATGGGAAGTAAAATGATAATAGAGGGTGGGCCACTGTGCCTCAACAGGCAGAGTTCTCGCCTGCCACGCTGGACACCTGGGTTTGATTCCCAGTGCCTGCCTGTGCAAAGAAAAAAAGATAAAGGAGGGGATAATGAAGGATCTGACTTAGAGTGGCTCAGAGAGCAGTACCCTGCTCCACTCAGATTGCACTTCTATTCCTCAAGATCCTGGTCTGTTGTTGGGAAAATCGGAGGAATGTAAAAATAATAAACATATACATAAAAATAATCACAATACCATTTTACTCCTTTTACATTGCTAGCTCACTAATTTCCTTTTCTATAAAACGAGACTAGACTAGAAAACCTCTAAACTTCCTTCTAACTCAATGCTAGGATTCAATTAAATAGTATTTGCAGTTATTTTATATAAATTCACAATTGACTGTTCTTGGATGTGTGAAACAGTGACAAAGCAATTTCAGTTATGGCAATAACTTTCTTTTGAAGAGTCCTAATAATTCATTTCTATGTTACACAATCCTGTTTTTTTCGTCCTCTCTTAGGGTTTTATGGGGCAAATAGTCATTAGAAATTCAGGTTTAACTTCTCTTTCTCTCACCACAAAGAGGCATTTCAATGTTGACACGTCTGTTGGTAAAATGATGAATTATTATTTTCATTATATTGGAAACAAAAAAAGTGTGGAATGCAAGCTTTCACTTTTCCTCTGAGATTTACCTGGTCATGAGTTTTAAGAACTTACTTTACACCTCCAGTGTAATGAGGGGCTGGATCCATCAGTTAGAAACTCAGGGGTAAATGAAGCACCAAGTAAAATATTTCATACATTAAAAGCTACTGCTCAGGACTTTTCAGTTTGGACTTTTACACCTGCAACAATCCTAAGGGTCCCATTTTCTTCCTAATAAAACTAGTTGCCAACTCAAATTCTTGGCTAATGGCCCAGACACACAACTTGCTTTATGGTGGATCAGTAATAATATTCACGAGGGACTCCAAATGAAAATTAAAAATCAATTGCTATGTAATATCCATTTGTCTGCTTTTTATAACACATCTAACATATCAATCCTAATAAAAAATTATTGGAATTAGCACGGAAAAAACAGCAGCTAAGTTGTCTTGGAAACCCCTTTTAACCATAAAATGTGACTGATATTCCTCTTTTCAAAGCACCAGCAAAAAAGTAAAATATTTCATTTTCATAACTTTCGGGCAAGATTTTTTTAATCAGAAGATGCTATAATAGAGACCAAGTTTGTGTGTATTCAAATTTTATCATTAAAACGTCCTCTTGGCATTTCCCAAAGGATGGGAAACATTTTCAAGTTAATAAGATACCTCAAGCAAAAGAAAGTTGTTTTCCTTATAGAATTATTCTTGTTTACTATTTTTACTATTTTATTACATGGAGTGGGGGCTATAAAACGAATTATTTGAGTACTTGTATACAAAACTTTCACTGCTCTTAAAAACTTTTAGTAAGTAATTTTGAGATACTAACCTCCTTTACTAAATTTACTTAGTGTTTGAGAGCAATGACTGGTCATAAAATATCAAAGATCTCCCTTTCCCTAGCCGCTCCTCCTTTCACTCATTTCAATAGTTTCAGAGGACCTAATATATGCCAAACACCATGGGGATAAAATGGTGACCCAAAAGAGAACTAGTTTTCACTCTCAAAAAACGTATAGTAGGGGAAACAGGAATTAATGGAGTAATCAAATAATTAAAATTTAAAATGGCTTTAAAATAATAAGAAAACTGAAAGGTGTTCTGCGGCAAAGGAACGTGAAAAAGTTTGAGTAACAATTCCCCAAAACTGTACAATGGATTGGAGTTAACCAGAAAGAGGAAAGGTGGTTAACGGCATGGTCTAGAAGTAAGTGGATGTAGCCTAGGAAAAGAGAACCATGGTGCAGTTAAGGTAATGCATGTCAAGGCAGAGAAGGAATGGTGTGATCCTAGAGATACCACAACCTTAAACAAAGGGAAGCAGTTAAGAGTCAAACCATGTGGAATCTTCTAAGCCATGGAAAGAGTTGTTTCTGTACCCTGTCAGACTAAAGACCTTTAAGCAGAGACATGAATACTGGGAGACTTGCATTTTTACAAGATTCGTCTACTACAACATAGAGGATGAGTCATATGGCAGGTAGAGGGGATGTGGGGAAAACAGCTGGAAGGTCACTGAAGCTTTCAAAAGTAAGACTTTGTGTTCATTAGATACAATAAATGGGGAAAGATGATGTGCAAATAAATGCCACTAGCAGGTGGTATTTTCACATGGGAAGATTCTTTTCACTAATCACTTCGGAATGTCTATGTCTTAATCTGGGGGGGCAAGTAGACCAGAAAGTTGGTGTAGCCACACTAGTATCCCTGGCGAACCTAGGGGTTAAGAGTGCATTTTAATTAAAATTTAAAATGGCTTTAAACTAATAACAAAACTGAAAGGTGTTCTGAGGCAAAGGAATAATAAAAAGTTTGAGTGATAATTACCCGAAATTGTAGAATGGATTGGCGTTAATCAGAAAGGGGAAGGTGGGTAACAGCATGGTCTATAAGAAAGTGGATGTAACCAAGGAAAAGAGAACCACAGTGCATTTAAGACATGAAGGAGACAGAACAACTGAGAACAGTGGGTGCGGAAGGGAGGAGGTTAAGAAACTTAGGAAGGAGACACTCACTACCTGGTGGTAATTAGGTTTTCCCATTTCCCACTGTGGTTCAGTAACAAATCAGTTTTAAAGGGGAAAAAAACAGGAAGGGAAAAGGGAATTTTTCAAGAAAAAATTTAACTGAATTTCTTTCCTAAACAGAACCAGAGAAAATTCTGCAAGATGAAAAATGTATGCGTAATTACAAAATAGCACAAGCTCAAACTGTTAAAGAAGACACATTAATAATATGCCTGGCTGGAAAAATGTAAAATAGCACTGTGTCACATGTAGAACCATTTTTTGTTGTTGCTTTTAAAACAGTACCAAGGGACACCGCTCATGTGTGTGAAAGCTGTTTTCTAATGATCATCTCCTCCTGCACAGCATTTGCCTTGCTCAATTCGTTGTTTGGATTTTCACTACTTTCAGCTACAAGTGTTTAAATTCAAGCATGCTATACTAGTTTTGAACACTGAAGATTTGCTATATTAAAAAAATATGGATGACTAAAGGTCTGAAAGCAAACATATGTGTTTGATGAAGAAAAACATAATAAAACTGGTAGGTGGGCTGTTAAGAATGTAGACCCACAATAAACAGAAACTCATACTTCTTGAGTGGTTATTATGAGCCAGGTACTTTTGCATTTACTTAGAGTTTCAGAGCACTCATTTAGTAGACACTGCTTGCCAGTGGGACATGAATTATTTTTCCATTTTATGGGTGAAGAAACCTAGATGAATTGAGTTGAAATTAGAGTAACATAGCTAGTAAGTGGTAATGCTAAACTTAAAATTTTAGTATGCATAGCTGAAAAGAAAATTATTTTTACAATAGTAGACTAAGCATAAATCATACTTACATAGGGGATTCTTGGCTTGTAAGGAAACAGGGTACTGACACTTGAATATGTATATACACACTTGCACATGCATGTGTTTGTGTATGTGTGTACGAGAGAGAGAGAGAGAAAGAAAGAGAGAAAGAGAGAGAGAGAGTTATGTTCAAGTTATTGGGGGTTGGGGAAGAGGGCTTGGAGGGGAGCTGTAGCAGGTATAGCAGGAGAGTAAAGATAAAGAGTGGAATGAGCATACCACTGCTGTTTCTCTTCCTAAAAAGATGAAGAGGGAAAAATGGTAGAATATATTAGACATTGGCCAATTTTACAATTAAAAAAAATTATACTGTTCAGACTTTACTTACTTGAGTATGGTTTAAAAAGAGTTTTTAAATAATAAACTATGCAAATTCATATTATAATATAAGGGTTGGAGGGAACCAAGACATTTAACCCAGAGAAGAAAACTCAGTGAGGGGACATGATATCTGTCGTCTTATCCTGGAAGATCCATCCTATGGAAGAGAACTGAGACATACTGTGAGTATTTAAGGAAAGAGTGTGAACAAATGAGTGAAAACTGCAAGTAGACAACCTATGGCTTGTTATGAGGAAAATGTGGTAAGTCAACTCAAGAGATAATGAGATTCCCAATATTGAAGGATTTCAAGAAGGGCTGAATGAGCTCAGGTCATAAATTTGTTTAAAGGGGATCCACTTATGGACTAGATGAATTGAACCAGATGATTTCCAAGAGCTCTTCTAATTCTCTGATTTATATTAATAAGATTCTATGACCTGGTTCTGTCTCTGGCTGAGCAATGAGCTCACACTGTGGTCCTGACAGTATCATCTTGCATGTTTTACTGGAAGCTGGAAGTTCAGAGCAACAGAGAAATGCTCCCACATGTTGGCAGCCCCAGGCAGTGGAGCAGACAGAATGCCCCTAAATTCCATTCACATCACTGGCTGCCCAGTATTTCCTTACCTACTAGGTAAGAGGAGTATGTGCTCAGATCAAAGACATCCATACAGTTTAATTAGATGCAATCTGTAAAACCCTTTGGCAAAAGTACTATAAAATTATTCTGCTGGTACAGTTGCTAAAACTCAAGAACCAGAAGGCCTGTGAGGCTGAGAGCTGAAGCCTCTGTGTGAGTAAAAAATACTGAACCGAAAAACCCCTCCGTGGGACCTTTCAGTTTTCTTATCAATTCAATTAGATCGCTCAGATAGATATGACACAATTACTAATTAGATAAGGCTGGCCCAAATCTTAGAACAATTCTATTGAGAATGATCCATTCAATGGTCAAGATAAAAATTCACTCCTTCAAGGCCCAAGTACTAACGATATTGTATACATATAATTTAAAAAGCACAAATATCATCCTCAAATTGAGGGTGCGGTGGGGTGGGCTTAGGTCAGACATGCATGCAAATAGTACAGCATTGAAAGTGATTATTGTCATAATGGAAGTGTAAACCAGTTGTTCCACCTAATTCTTAATTATTTTATTTAATTCATATAGTGCTTCCTATGAGCCAGGCACTGTTCTAAGTGCTTTATTTTTTCATATAATCCTCATGAAAACTATGAAATAGGTACTGTTGTTATTTTTATTTCACAAATGTGAAATTGAGGTAAATAAATTGTAAGAAATGGCTAGTAAGTGGCACACCAGATTGAATCATGGCAATCTCTCTCCAAAGTCCATGCTTTTATCTTCTTTATTATCTTGCCTTTGCTGTCTAGACAGGAGGAAGTAAATGATTTCTACTCTATGGAGAAATGTAGGCAAATCAAATACTTTAATAATAAATCATATACGAGATTTCAGCTAATAGAAGATGAACAGCATGGCAGTACAGAGAAATAGTCAAATGACAAAATCATGATGAAATGGCTGTAAAAGAAAAAGAATGTATGGGGAATGGTGAGTTAATCCAAATTGGACTGTGAAAAAGAGCAGTAAAAAGTGAACTTTTAAAGGTATATTTACAAAATATCATGGGGGAGGGTGGTTTTCATTAGTACGTTATTGGAAGCTAGAATTTGTTTTTTAGAAACTCAGCAGACTTTGGAAGTGACTAATGAGGCCAGTAACAAGATTAAAGGTGGAATTTAGGAAGTGTCTTTTGGAAGTACCGTGTAGGACAAATTGCCAGGGCATTAACTAGATGGAGATACCAAATAAAGAGGTTATTGGATGGAAATAAAAATGGAAAGGAGGCCACCAAATTCTACAGATATAACAAAGGCAGGAGTGACACTCGGATAAACTTGATGTGGAGTTAAGGGAAATGTTTTGCTCTGTGAATCGGAATCTGAGTGACTAGGTAGATTTTAGGTATCCACATTAGAAGTGGGGGAAAAAGGAGAAGTAGGAGAGAGTATGGAGGAGATGATGAGTTCTGACTGGGGCTGACTTGTGTGCTAGTGGGACATTCAGGAGAAAACGCAAATAGGCAGCTTGGAAATGTTGATATGAATCCAGAGAGAGAATCTGAATTCACTCCACATAAGCCTGTCGTTAGTCCCTCTCACCCAGTAAAATACTCCAGGTTGCTCTTATGAAGACACCAGGAATTTGATCCACGACTAGTTTCTTGGCTTTTTACCATGACAAGGGTGAAACTTACACAAATTCTCTCCAAGTCCGCTGTTTCTGAAACAAATACAATTCCCTTCTTTAAGAGTACCCACTGAAGAAAACAGTATTTAGATCATAGAAGCAGCCAGAACAAGGTTTGAATCCTAGGTCCATTATCCCTTAGTTAGGTAATCATCTCAAAGTCCAAATTTCTTCATCTCTAAAATGGGTATGAGATTAACTGTAGCAGTTATATAAAGTACCTGGTACCCAGGAGGCCCTCAATAAATGTACCTATTTACTGAACATTTATTAAGGGCCAGGCACTCTCTTTGCTTAGGCTATTTTCACCATGACACTGTGGAGAATATACTTTCATTAGTCCCACTTTACAGATACAGAAACAGTCCCAGAGAAGTTAAGTAACTTGCCTAGGTCACATGTCCTAAAATGTTATTTTAGGGGAAAAAAACAGCCTGTCTAGAAAAGTGGTCAGGATGGATCAGAGCTACTTTGAAGAAAGGAATTTGATGGGTGTAGACAATTACTTTCAGCAAATCTCTTAATCAATCAGAAGCTAATTCTGGAGATTTAATTTCCTTGGGAAGCAAAGACAGCCACTAAAAGCTGATAGACTCAAATTTTACTCTATAAAGAAAACCTTTAACTTAGTATTCTTTGGACTAAAGAACAATTTCTTCAGAGGTATTCTTTTCTAGGATCCAAGCCTTACAAAGTTTGGTGATATTTTGAAATCAAACATTCGACAATAGCTCTGGGTTATTTGCCAGGAAAATATTTTTTCTAGCCTAGGATGAATACCAGCATTTCTCATTCTTTTGACTCTTTAATAGTCTTAATGGGGGGCATATCCAGGCCATGGTCTTTGAAGAGGTTTGCCTTCCTTTACGTTGTCCTTGAAAAATGAAGCACAGCTCACTGATACACTCCATTTGAAAAAGATCAACCCTCTGGCCATTGTTAGAATAGAAAAACATAAAACTATCAAAAATTAATATATGTATTAGATATAAGGGCATTGCCCAACCAAACTATCATTTAGATTGACATGGAAGCATAAATTCTAGCATTATGAACAAATATAAGCTAAATGTTAAGTGGTTATATTCTAGCATGGAAAAATAATTACTGTTCCTTATAATAGCATATATTAGATTGGAAAGTTTTTTAAAAAGCAAGTTTACTTTTCAATATGTGCTCACTCTGTATAGTCATGCAATTAACTCAGTTTGTAGAAAGTAGATTGGAAATTCATTTTATTATTTTCATACACCACCATATTTTGTGTGTCACAGCAATAAAGACTAGAAAAGCTATGCTATATGAAATTATTTTGCCCTTTAAAATATGAGGAAAATATTTATAGCAAATTATATATTACTCACCCCAATGACAGATTACTCATCCACATTTTTTTTCTATTTTGAACGTGCCTTGACTGATTTGGTTTATTTTTCTTTCACTTTTTTTTAAGACAAAATATTTTCTGAAAGTGTAATTCACATCATTTTTCTAAATAAAATAAAATAATCCCCAAGTTACTTAAGCTTCATAGACCTCACTTAGTAACAAATGAAAGTGGCTAGAATAAATCTCTAAACCCCCTTTCAGCTGTACAAGTTTATTAATGCTCGACCTTTGGAAATAACTAAAGTGCTCAACAACAGGGGAATTGGTCGTAGTCCATTCCTATGCTAGAATACATACGCCCTTCAAGAGAAAAGCTACATGATATGAAAAGGATGAGATATGAACAGTTTACATTTATGCACGTACAATTATATTGATCGCCGTGTGACAAAATGCGCACACACACACACACAATGCCTTATACTTAAACCAGCAGCAAAAAGAAAAATTTTTAAAGAAAATGTTACTGAGTGAATTAATTTCTGGGGCAAAACTGGCAATTTAATTTAAGTCTTTATTTTTTAAAACATTATAATTTATCCAGAGTGACCTTATATTATGATATGAGTTGAAAAACAGTTATTTTTAAAACCCTTGTCTTTGTAATCTTTAATATAAGCTGATTTTTTTTAACCTGGGCATTTTTATTACTAAAATGTTTGCAATAAATACAGGATAGTTCATTGAATGTAGGATAGGTAATTGAAGGCTGAATTGGAATCAGCCAATCTCTATTGGAATCAACTAAATAGTGTACAATTTAATACCTACAGAGTAATTTGTCTATTTTCTAGTTCATTCCTTCATGAAAGCAGAAACAATGTCTCCTCCCAAGATCCTTCAAACTCTCCCTAATGTCTAATGATGTTACAAAATAAAGTGTCTGCAATCACTTTTTCTTTCTTAAGTAGTATAATTTGAGTTCTTCAAAGGTATTTCATTGAAATATAATTAATTAATAATATATTGGAATTTTTATCATATTAATTCAAAGATAGAGAGTAGATGGCCTGAATTGCTAATGAAGCCAACCAAAATATAGTGCCAATTCCTCCTTAGCAAAAGACCAAAAGTAAAGCCATGTGAGCCAGGTAAAATCTGGTAATGTCTTGAGATGCAATGATTAATCTATTTTAGTGGCCCATTTCAATTATTCATAAAATTTGGAATGGAATAGAGTACTGTCTCAAATTACTGACTTGCTACTGTCAATCACATATTCATGATTTTTAAAAATAATAGTCATACATTAATCATTCTCAAACTCTGTGATTTGAGCACCTGTAACATTCATAATGCTGAGTAAAAATTGGCTGGGCAGGATGAGGGAGAAACTATGTAAAGTATTCTAAATCTAGGGACTGAGAGTTGAGAAGCAAGCAATACCTAGATCAACAATTATATTCACTTCACTGAATCTATAATCTCTAACTTGACTCAAACAATAGTATTTTACCAACATTCAAACCTCCAATGCATAAGCACTTAAAAAGTAATGGAAGGAAAAGGGACTAGACAACCACCATAGATTACTTCAGTTACTTCTATCACTAACAGCCAAAAAAAAGGTGCTGCAGTAGTTGCTATGTGAGTAGTTGGGGACTAAGAGTATTCTTATTTTACCAAGAGTCTACGCTATAGCCCCAGTTTTACTCATAGACCCTGGGTAAGATAGTTTGCCTTTTTGGATACCAATTTTCTCCTATGTGAAATAGGGGTGCTGATCATTTCGGTGCATACATTTTTATGATTTTCAAATAAACATTTGATAATTGTATCTCACTGGTGTATCTCAGAACTATAATTACTAACTTGCTAGTATGACTTACTATTATTATTATTATTTTTTTGTATGCTGTATGGCAGAGTCACATTTCATTCTTTTTCCATGTGAGTATTCCGTTAATGCAGAACCATTTGTTGAATTTTTGTTTGCTTGTTTTTTTGTTTGTTTGCCTGTTTGTTCTGGGAAGTACATGAGTCAGGAATCGAACCCGGGTCTCCCACATGGCAGGCGAGAATTCTATCACTGAACTACCCTTGCACCCCTTCTTTCTATTTTTAAAAATCCAAAAGGAGGAGGTTAAAAGCTGCTTCCTCCCCAGAGAGAGACCAGAAAAAGAAGGAAAACATTCTCAGGCATCTAGCTGTTGGAGAAGTCAGACATTACTTAGGAGGGGATTCAGAAGCACTAAAGGGAAACTTTGGGAAAAGAACAAAATTTTTCCATGACATAATAAAACTGAAGAAATGGAAGGTAGTCATCTTTCAATCTTTTCTGTGAAATAAAGCAAATTAGACACAGAGTAACTTTTAAGAGCAAATTTCTAAAGACCATATAAGTGAAGAATACATTAGAGGTGATGACCACCAGCTTATAGTTACAGGATGACTGTATAGGACTTGGTACAAAAATTTTCCTCTATTTTTTACTCCATTCCTCCATGTCTTTCCTCCTTTTAACATTTGTCAGATAACTCTTATGTGATAGACAGCGACAATAGAGATAAAAGGTACATCCTTGCTTTCAAGTAGCACAACTGTATGTATGTATATGTGTGTGTTCTCAGGGTTGATAAGAACAGACTACAAGTAAACAGATAATGGCTTAGAAGTTCCTCCTCATTTAATGGGGCTGGAATCCTGAAAGCTACCATGGTCAGAGGATTTACAACTAAAGATTCTTAAAAGAATGTTGGCAAATAATGTCAGAATGAACTTAAGAAATCTCTTAAGTATCTCACAAATATTTATATTTATGTTTATAACAAACAACCAAAGATATAACTCTAACAAAATATTAAATCAATGATATCTTATGTATCTAAAATTAGTAATAATTAGTCAAAATTGGGAAAGCATTTGTGGAAAATAACATCCAAAGGTAGTGAATGAGGCACAGTGTGGTCTTTTGACTGGTCAATGATTTTCTGATTTCATGACTCTGGTTGAATTCCTTCTGTCTCAGTAGAAAGACCCTAAAAGCTGGATTTTAGGTTCTACTGAGTTCTCAGAGATTAAAAAATAACAGTATACATGCTTGCTCAAAAATACATTTGTGGTTCTTGTATATAACCTAACTGCAGTAACCAAGTGTTTTTCAAACCTCAGGTCCAATAATTCGGGGTTCCATGAGATTATCTCTTCCCACGATAAATCCATTACAAAACCCCTGTCCTTTTCATACATGACCCTCTCTTCAACACCAGTGGAAAGCAGTTTTGAATGAAGCCTGTGTTTGCTCCCTTCATTTTTATTTATCTTGCCCAATTAGGCTTCATTGAAAAATCTAACCCTCTGCCATCTAGTTTACTTCTTTTTTCTATATCCAGTTTCCTCTTTTTTCCCCATCTAATAACAAAAGAAAAACAAGAAGATAAAGTCTTATGATTGCTCAAACTGAACAGAAGTAAAATTTATATCTTACCAGGATTTTTTATAAAGCAATTAGAGATAGAAGAATTGCATTATATTTTTGACAAGTGTGATGACTCATAAAATATAATTAAGCACCAGTACTGTTGGGACTCTTTTAGACTCTAAAGATACCTAACGTAAGTGAAAGACACTTAACCTAGCAAAAAGGTTAAAGGAAGGTTTTCTGAGCTAAATTCTAAGGATGGAAGCAACCAGAGAAAAAGGGGGTATCCTGGGGAATAACACATGTAAGGGCACTAACACATATGGGAAAATAAAAAGGATTAATGATTATGAGAGGACATGCAACACAGTTGGAAAATGGCAAAATAAAAGGCTGAAGACCAGAGGGGTAGGAATCAGAGCAACAAACAAAACAGGCTTTACCTGTTGACTAAGAATCTTAAGCAGAGGAATTACTTGAACCCTGGCTGTGCAATCCAACTTTTTGTGATGATCTGATATGAAATTATGTGAACTTGTGCTGGACGATAGCACTTTCAGTTCTGTCCATTATGGTAGCCACTAGTTACATGTGGCTATTTAGCACTTGAAATGTGGCTAGTGTAACTAAGGAACTAAATTTTATATTTTATGTAATATTAATTTAAATAGTCACATGTGGGCAATTTTGGGGAGCATGGATTTTCTATTACATGCTTTACTTTTACTTGAGATGATTATGAATGGTTCTCTAGTAAAGTTTATTTAATAATGAGATTTTATAAAGGTTTTGTTAATTGTTTTAACTTTGCAATGCAACTAGTCTGAATCGTTATATTTTCTACTTTTTATCACCCACTGAAAGAGTCCCATTTTCCACAACCAAGTAAAAGAGAAAATTTGTTGTGGGAAAAGAAAGTCAGTAGAAAAGGAAAAAAGAAATTAATACTTCCCAGTTCATCCAGATCCCAGCTACTAAGAAAGAGAATATTTTCTCCTTGAGATCTAAGGCACCTGAGTCATCCAATTTATTGCACTATAATGGTTTTCTAGGGCAAACCAATTTCTTCATTATGAAACCACTGTCCACACCCAAAAGAACTAGTTTGTTCATTTCCAAACACCCCTGAATAGGTATAGCCTAACATAGATTTTCAACTGAGAACCAAGTTAGTCACATATTACTAACCTCCATATATTATGATCACCAGTTTCATACACCTTTATGAAAGCTATAATTCCAAAATTTATTGAGAAAACTATGGACACACACATATGCACACAATGAAACATCACACTTGTATTCACAAATAAAACTAGGTCACCTTACAAACACTGTGATATCATTTTGAAAGGAGAACTATATGTTGAGTTGAAAAAAATTGGCCTATTTATTTGTTTTTACAAGGGAGATTGGAATCATAGAATATCAGTTAATCTAGCAGTGGGTCTCATTTGCTCATTGAGGCAATGGGCTAAGACCTGGATACACTCCTCATGGAGATGGGAGGGTTTCTGAAGCTAAGAATAGATACTCCTGTGAATAATCAAATATGGTGGGCTTAAGACATACAAGGACATTCTCACTGCACTCCTGCAGGCACAGGGGTTCTAAAGGAGAAGACCAGGGGTGGAAGTTCCCAATGGCAAGATGGTCTGGCAGCAGTAAACAGATAGTGAGAGCTGCCAACAGAGAGTGGGTCCAGCTATGTGACTGTCCCCCAAGGACAGTAAAAAAGGACTCCAGATTCAAGAGAGTCCAGGGAATATTCACAGAGTGCCAGAGGAGGAACCAGGACACAAGAACCATAGTAGAAACTCACAATATGAGAGCTAGAGAACAAGATCAGGATTTGCCTGGAGGATGAGATGATGCAATACTGAAACAAGAGTGATGACTTAGAGATACTCTTTGTCTTTCACACTATGTCAGGTTTGGTCTTAAATGTTAGGGAAGGTATAGAATCTAGGGCAGTCATCTAGTGGCCTGAGTTATGGAGAGAAAGAAAGTTGTAGAGGAAAATGATGATGATATTAGCAAGCAAATAAGGAGGACTTGGCATGTGCCAGGCACTGTTACAGGGCTTCACATGTCCTAAGTTATTATTTAACCCCCACAACTTTATGATTTTTATCATCCCCATTTTACCAATGAGGAAACAGAGGCATGAGAGTTTAAGTAGTTTACCCAAGAACACAGTTCATAAAGAGTGGAGCTATAATTTAAGCAGAAACTCTTAATCCCTGTACCATACAGATTGAGGATGAAAGGACCCAGGCTATTGGAAAATATTTTAAAATTTATTATGAAGGTAAAATGAATTGCACAAAAAAAAAAACAGCAGGTTTTAAAAAATTTTTGGTTATCACAGAACTTCATTTAATATTATATACCGGATAACATTACATTAACTATTTTAAGCACTTTACATATATTAAATCATGCATTCTTCCCAGCAGTCCTGAGATAGGTACATGTATTATCCATGCTTGACATGTGAGGAAACCAAGGTAAGGAAAGATTCAGTAACTTATACAAAACTACATTCGATCCTGTGCTCTGAAGTAGTACCTCTACTGCTTCTAGAAAGGTGGACGGAGCACTGTATGTATCATCCACCTCTATGGCACTTCTCACGTGCAGGAAGCAGTCTGGGTGAAACAGGGCCTAAAGTTTCCAGGCTTGAGAATATTGTGCTCTACCCATACGAATTACCGTTGTAATCAGAAACAAACAAGACAGACCTTGGGGAAATTTGTGAGTCAAAATATCTTTCTGCAATCCCAAACTCACACTTGCTCTGTTATTCAAATTCAGTGATGTTAATCAATCCCAACCATTTCTCAACAGTGGCCCGATGACCCCTTAGTGTGAATGAGTTCTAGTTATGAGTTATTAAGCATGGACCATATTTTGTTTGGCATTTAATATCTTTGCTTCCCTGTTTCCTTTGCTTCCAATAATATCACTACCTCTTTTTAAAATATTCAATCAACAGAACATATACTTGGGATGCATCCTATCATCAAACAGATGTATAGCTATGTAGTCTTTAAATTCTATGGGGAGGTAATTTCCCTCCTGATTCTTTGTGTTGCTTTCTCTGGATAATTCACTTCTTCACTGCTCTAAACAGTGAGATGAACACTTTGCTAACAGGTGGTTTCTCACTGGGGAGCCTTCTGCTCTGGGAGTCAAGCCAAGCCTTTTGTAATGATTCTACTTTATTAAATGGGATTGCTGGCATTTTAACAACAGGAACTTATGTCAGAGAAAAAAATTTAGCCTTTTCATTTGTATTATTATCTTAATTCTTAGGACACACTAATGACCAATACTGGTTACACAGTGATTTTTTTTTAATTTAACAAAAGACAAATTTGCCAGTCTGACCAAATCAAGAAAAATCAAACCATGGATATGATTTATGTTACAGCTGCACATCATGCAAATAGTTGAGGTGGGCATGGCATATTGTGGAAATATTTGCAACTTGCTGTGGACAAATCTAATTCAAGAAGAATGGGCAAAGGTGACAGTGAAACTCTGGTCTCTATGTCAATAGGATACAATGTAGCCTGACTTCCCCTCCCACTCCCCAATCTGCACCCCCTGACCCTTTTCTCATGAGAACTTTCATGTCTCACACTGAATTTGGTTTTCTTGGAAATCACATGAATTACACAGAGTGTATATCCTTGTCCTCTTTTATGGATGAGGAATTTGATGCTCAGACAATAAGGCACAAATGTAACCAAGACTACAAAACTCATTAGTGGAAGAATTGGAGTAGAAACCCTCCTATTTTGACCTTAATTCAGCCATCTTTACACAATTCCACAGCACCCCACGCACTTAAAAAGTCTAAATTGAAAGAATTTTTGTAAGTCTCATCAGTTTGTTGTATTTTATCATAGGAAGATCTGGCAAGACCAACTGGAAATGCAGAAAAGATGAGCCCATATACCATGTGAAAGTTCATCTGGGCAGCTATCATAGCTAAACCTTTCATGCACTTCAAGATTCAATTTCTTTAACACTCAGTGTCTTCATTCATAAAACAAGAAATTAATAATAGTACTGGAAAACAGTTTGTAATGATCCAATGAAATACTATATGTGAAACACAGTTTTTACACAGTAAAACATAAAATAATTAATTGTGATTAGGACGATCACCTCTCAGTGGGGATGGGAGTGTCATTAAAATGACCCATCGGCTTTCCTTGATTCTAGTGTTTGTGTGTGTGTGTGATAAAAAGATAGAGATTTTTCTTCATTCCAACTTCTGTTTCCTGAGTTCTCCTTACTTTGAATTTTGTAGGTTGGGACTTACTATGAGCCAGTTTAATCATCAAATAGATAAAGCAGGGCTCTCTGTTTCATATGAAAAAAGACATATTGTTTCATAGGCCAATGCATCTGACCTTAGGAAGTTAACAGGTGTTCCGTGTCACGTATGAATTAACAGTGAGTTACAATCCTTCCTCTTTGAGGAAGAATGGACAAGTGCAACAAACAGAACAGAGAGAGCAGAGCTACTCTTAATTTGTCACTGGCTCCTCTCCACCTCCTTTGGGCTACGTATCTTGGGTCAACTGTCTTTACTGCGTTCCCTAATTAGAAATATATACTCAGTCTGCAGCCTCTGTGCTTCTGGCACTCTTACCGAAATTCAGAATAGATGCATTAGGACTGACACTGGTTTTAGAGCCAGAAGGCCTGAATGGCAAAGTGACTGCTCTCCATTAGGCCACAAATGAGGTACATGACCTGAAGCCAGCTGCCTGCCTCCCTGGGACTCAGTTCCCATCCGTAAATCACACCTGAAAACAGTGAATTCCTAAAGTCCTTCCCAGAGCTCAAGCAATTTCAGAGGTAAGGCAATTTATTAATCTATAATATTTCATGTGCCTTTAAAATAGAATTGTCTAGAATAATTTCATCATAAAGGAAAAAATATCTAAATAATCTCATCTAAACATTCCTTTGAATTACAAAAAGCTAGATATCTATTAACACATTCCTATTATCAAAGGTGAACCCATGGGTGTCCTGAACTCAGAACCACATGACAGGAGAACAGACAAGATTTTAGAAGAGAAAGCAGGGTGTGGTTAAGAGTATGAGATAACAGTTTAACTTTAGTACCTGTGTGACCTTGGACAAATTACTTAGCACTACTTTCACCTCAGTTTCTTCTTCTGTAAAATGAGACTTATAAATACTACCTACCTAATAAGACTGTTGTCAAGATTACATGGCTACAACATGTACTCAGAAGAGTGCCAGGCACATAGCTGCCCCTCAGTATAGTAGTAATTTTAGCTGTTATCACATACTTACATATGAAATGCAATAACATATTACATATGATATATTTTTAAAGACATTTTATTGGCTACACATGGAATTTAATTGGATGTTTAGTTTTTAGTCAATATATTCATAATTTTCTAACATGTTAGCTTTATGAATGCAATCATGCCTCACACTATGAAAGAGTAAAATATTCCTTTTATCTGATTTTCTGCTTGGGCTTTCACAGTTACTACTGGGCTGAGAGTTCTGCACTGAAACTTGCCTTCTATTTTTTTTTTTTGCAACTCTGTACAATAGCATCTGTGTACACTGATAATGCCCACATCAAGACGAGATTTACATAAGAAATATCTCTATGAATAAAGATAAAACAAGGGAACCCTTAGTTGGAAAAATAACTTATTGATATAAGAAGGAATTCTAAATAAGAATTTTGGTTACTAAGAGAATATATGGCATCTTTCTATCTGAAAGACTTTCAATATAAGATAGGCACAAAAATGTTTGGGTTGATTTAAGTTTTACTCTATTGGAAAATAAATACAAGCAATAATAGTCCTAGATGTTTACATATCTTCCTTTTTCCAGCGTTTTAGATTATGTTGCATTGTTATTTATTGAAATTGTAATTTCCAATCTCAAAGTATGTTAATATTAAGTGATGAGACTGTATTTTACTTATAAGGATAAATACTTGCTTTTCAACAAATGGAAACCAAGTAATGTATGATTGGATTTGCTAAGCAAATACCCAACTATCATGGCAAGCTTGCATTAATTTCTTAAACAAAAGCATAAATACAAGATGAATAATGGCTGATAACACATCATTAGAACAGAAAAATATCCGGGAGTTCAGATAGTTCACTAAAGGAAAAACAACATCTCTACAATTACATTGTCATTTTGAGATGATAACCAAGTATTAAACATAAAGACCAAAAGTCAAACTTCCCACTGTCTGAACCATATTTTTATATAAGCTAAGGAATTCACTTTTTGGCTATTCTATCTTCAAAATATAGATAAGCAACAGAAAACATAAAGGGGTACAAAGAAAACAATTGTAGGGTTGCAATGTAAGGATTATAAGAAAAAATAAAGGTTATGGCCAAATATTCTCAATTTCTTTTGGAGTGAGGAGGAAAAATGGAAAGCTATAACCATCATATACATAATGGTATACATGAAAGAACAATAATAATGTTTGGAGAGAGGATGATGAACAAGTGCAACCCCTTTATTATAAAACAAATGCTACCACATTGCAGCAAAGATATTAAAATAATCCCCCCTTGCACCCTGCATGTTTCAGCTATGACACAGAACCACTGGCTGCTACTGAGCTGCACATAAGGGGTAGGGGAGGGAGTAGATTCATGACAGATGGGACCAAGTATATCGCTATCAACGATACTATCATCAATTCTTTCATATGATTTTATTCTAATTGAATTGAAGTTTCATTCTGAAGATGTTCTTTGTCAGAAATGTCATTCTCAGAAGCAGAAAGAAAACAGGATGCCTAGGGATATATACCTTATGATTTCAAAAAGGGCTACTAAAAAACCATGATTTTCTAGGTGTATGAGAAAATACAAAACATATAGGGAGGTCTACAGATTAAAGGAAGAACCCTATCTATGCTTAAAAAGGAAAAGGAGGGTTCTTGATAGAATGACTTTTTAGAGAGAAGAACCTACCAGGAGACTAAATGAAAGTGGGTTTTACCTCCTTGAAGAAACAGTTGAAACCAAATAGCTCCTAGAAATAGGTCTCTGTGCTGGTTTGAAAGGAAGTTTGCCCCCTAAGAAAAGCCATGTTTTAATATAAGTCCCATTTCATAAAGGTAGAATAATCTCTAGTCAATACTGTATGTTTGAAACTGTAATGAGATCATCTCCCTGGGTGATGTGATTTAGTCAAGAACGGTTGTTAAATTGGATTAGGTGACGACATGTCTCCACCCATTTGGGTGGGTCTTGATTGGTTTATTGGAGTCCTATAAAAGAGGAAA
>PVIY010030892.1:0-20941 GCA_004026745.1 Myrmecophaga tridactyla | reverse complement strand
CATGCTTGCAGGCCAAGGAGGCTCCCCTCTCCGTGTCTGCAGCAGCAGAGAAGTCTGGGACAGAAAGAGAAAGACACAGAGGTACAGTCTGCCCTTGGGATGAGATGCTGGCAGTATAAGTTGAGTCAAAGCCCCTCCTGGAACCGTCTGCCACAGCTGGAATCAGGGATGAGGCCGAGAGGAAGTGAGCCCGGGCACCAGAGGCAAATGATCCAGCAAATTCTTTAATCCGTCCCTCTCAGTCTCCTCACATGCAAAATGGAAATGGTAAGGCATTTGAGAAGATTGACTACCTTAACCTGTGTGAAGTACCTGAATCATTGGACATAACAAATAGCAGTCTACTAGAAACAAACAAACAAAAGCTTTTCAGGGCCCAGGAAGACTTCCGGAAACCTATGGTAGATTGACCATTCTTGAAAGTGCTAACTTGCAAATGCAAGCACCAAGTGTTTGAGACCAAAAACTGTGCTCTGGAATTCTGAAAATTTGGCTCTGTAGATGCTCTGGACTTGGAAGGTCCAACTTGGAAGGTTGGTTCTATACTATAATGGGGGTGGGGAGGGGATAAAAGTGGTTTTCCTACTGCAGGGAATGGAAATAAAAAGTTCCATCAGTTTGAGAGGATTGGCTGGTTAGCAGAAAGTTCTAGATGCTACCTGGAGTCCGGAGACAGGCCCAGATTCACAGCTACAGGCCCGAGTCTCTTATGGTATAGGGATAGGAGAGGGTCCCATATCCCAGAGAGGTTTGTGGGGATGGAAGAGAGAAAGGACCAGCCCCACTCCCCAGGGGGTAAGGAAGCCTGTGCGCCTTAGAGAGAAGGCCCCTATTTAGCATGGGGCCACACACCCCAGCACCACGTAGAGAGCAGGTAAAAGCACACAAACGTCCTCTGGCACCCAGAAGGGCGGAGAGGGAGGGCTGCCTGAACAGGTCCTCTGGGGATGCACAGAGGAGGCAGCACGTGGGAACCCCCTGGCCAGAAACCATCTGTGCTTGAGTCCAGTAGGGACAAGCACAGCTCATCCAAGGCCAGGGAGCCCAGTGGGTGGAAACAGGAAACAGGACAGCTTGTGGACACGTGTGTCTGCCTTGATGCCAGGACGGCGTAGGAACCCTCCCCCACTCCCCGAGACCCAGCTCCTGCCCCGGGGAGAAAGGGCAGGAGAGAATCCTGAAGAGGCAGCATTTGCCTGAAAGCGACAATGATTTAAACCAGAAGTGACTGTCACCTTGACTTGGCAAGTTTCAGTTGTCCACCATCAGCAGAAACAGGGGCTCTAGGGCCCAGTTACAGCTGCAGTTGGGGAGAAATAAAGGCCACGTGTTAGCACACCTGAGTGTCAGCAGGGCAGAACTTAAACCCGCTACACGAGACTTTACTCAAGGTTTGGGAATAACCGAAGGAATTAAGCCCGAGAGTAGTTTACACATAAATAATCCAGTTGACAAGCTCCGACTTGTCCTCCAGGGTCCACATCCCTGCAGGAGGCACCCACGTGGGGAGGAGGCAGGCAGAGCTGGGGAGGGGGAGGAGGTCAGGTCTGTCCAAAGGAAGACAAACGGTGGGGCTCTCCTTTTTGGATCCAGCTGCCTCCCCCCAACTACTCTTAATTACCAGCAATCAGCTCTTAATTACCTACAACAAGAGAGACCCGGGAAAACATAGATAAATGAAATCCGCAGATAATCCCCAAACCCCAATTTGGTCGATAACATCATCCGGTTTCCCCCAAGTGACCTCTTGTCAGGTCGCCTGACAAGTTGCAGGGTAGAGAGACCCCAATTCCTCTCCTTTCCTTGCCCTTGCCCACCTTCACACAGGGGAGAGAAGCAGGGGCCCTAAATTACACCCCACTGGAGACTCTTACCTCCCGCCCCCGGGAGTGGCAGCTGTGAAACCACCTTGAGGACAGGAAAAGAGGACAGACGGTCCCAGGGGGCCAGGGCCTCTGGGACCACAACTGTCTAGGGGCTGTCCCAGCCCCTGGGGCCTCTTTGGCCATAGCTGAGGCAGGATGGCTGCCCAGAGCAGGGAACAGAACTAAAGCAGGTTAGAGCCCAGGGCTAGAGCAGGCAGGGAGGGAAGATGGTGGGTGCATCCTCGGGGTGGGGGTGGGGTGGGGGTGGGGTCTCTTGTTTCCTTACTCTTCCACTATCAGGGATTCTTGACTTCTGTCCTTGTGGGTGGGCAGGCAGGGCGTACACTTGGGACCCACCCCCCACCGCCCCCGCCCCGGGGAAAGCTGCCTGGGCTGCTTAAAGAGACTGTCTTTCGGTCGAAAAATATCCAATACTGACGCAAGGGCACAGAAAATGGCCCAGGAGGAATTGAAAAGAAGAAAGAAAAAATAGTGGTTGGGGTGGCACAGGGGGACCCATAGGCTCTCCCCTCCACCCCCACCCCGCCAGGCAGCTGTCCACTGGTGTCCTTTTGAGCCCAGAGGAGCAGTTGAAAGTTGAACGCTAACCTGAAAATTGCTCTCCTTTTCCCGACTTTTCTTTCTTCCTGCAGTCCAGTTAACACCGCGGACAAGCCAAGCCCGGTTCCCGCAGGCCTCATTAACGAAGCTGCCGTAGCGAATGTGCCTTGTTATTGCTGGGAAGCTGGAAGCAGCACGCTCCCTACCAGCGTGCAAATACCACACAGAAAGGTCTCCCTCCCCCTCCCGGCTTCCCCTCTCCTGTTCTCCCCTCCCCCGCGCCCCCCGCGCCCCCACCCCACCGGGCCACCACCATCACCTCACCCAGGGCCTGCAGGGCTCACACTGCTAAGCCTGCAACCGAAGCATCAAGAGCCTGAGTCCTGCTGGGCGGCCTTTCCAGGTCCCCCACTGCACCCCCTCCCCCCCAGCTCCAGCCCTATCTTCCATCCTCCTCCCAGATTTCCCCGGAGCTGAGCCAGCGAAGGGGGCCACACAGAGCCGGGCTCAGGGAGGAGGCCACCTGCCCGCCGGAGGGAGAGTTGGATGCACAATGCTGGCCCCCCCCCGTACCGGCAACTCCTGCGAATCACGGCCAGGCGGTGCATTGAATGGTGACAGATGAGTGGGCTAAGAGCTACGAGGCCGCAGGTGGGGTGGCCTCATCTTCCTCACCACCCCTCCCGGCCCTGGCCGGGTAACAGCCCCTTCCGCGCTCTAAATGGGCATTAATGTGGCCGGCGCTAACTCAATTTTGTCCGAGGGAGACAGGGATGATTTTTCTCCAGTCCTTTGCTTCTCGCTCCCCTGATGGGGACCGTTGGTTCTGCCTCTTGAGGTCAGATTTTCAGACTTTCGGGCCTTTCCTTATTCTATTTGATGAAAGGCCTGGAGAGAGGGATGGAGAAAACCCCGGGCTCTGGAAGCAGAGCAGAGCTGACAATCCAAAGCCCACGTGTTTCTGGCGAGTCATTCGGCATCTCTCCTGTCACCTGGTGACTCAGGAAGCCCAAGGGCCACATGACACAGCAGGGGAGATGCACCAACAGCCCTTCTTGCCAAATGGCCGTGAAATCAAATGATGTAGGGAAGTTTGTAGAAGGGAAAAGGAAGAAAGCTAGCAAGAAACCCAGCATTCGATTTCCCCTGCTGAGGAGGCTGACATTGCTCTCTGCCAGACAGAAATTGCCTGCTTTTCTCAAAGCCAGCATTCTGGAGCTGTTTTCTGATTATCTCAATCAGCCTAATAACGTGGAGGTTTGAGACAGCTGCCTTTGTGGTTTGGCGAGTTTGGCTTTTCTGCTGGCTCCTGCCAGAAGCATCATTTTTTGCTCCCCGAGGTTCGCGTGCAACCCAGGAAAAGGGGTTACGATTGATTTTTCCAAGCCTGAAAGAGAGCCGCCTTGGAATTTGAGTCGACGTCCAGCAGTCTTTTCACATTGACTTGCTGTGGCTAGCTCAGGGAGTTCACGAGTTTTCAGCTGGTTTCCTCCCTCCTCACAGGAACTGGCTCCATTCGGGTCCTGTTCATTCCTGTTTGCAGTCCCCGGGGCCTTGCAACCCTGTGGGGAGCGCTGTCTGGAATCTGTGCGCGATGTTTCCCCTCTCAGCTTGTTTCTTCACTCCAGGCATGTGCAGGCAGAGTGCCACCAGGACTGTGCCCTGTGTGCATCAGAGCCCAGAGAAAAGGGTGGACGTCATTTTAAAGGACTGTGCTGAACTCAGGGTGACTCTCATGGTACCCAAGTTTAGAGCAAAGTTTTTGTCCCCACTACCCCTCCCCCAAATTTTGTTTTTTCAAGTGGCATCACAAAAAGTTAACCAATGTATTATATAGGACTACATATGTAATAACTATCAAATTTGGAGCACCAGCTATGAGCTAGAAAAATGCTAGGTGTTTGGGGTGCATTCCAACGTTTAATCCTGACAACAAGTAATGCAGATACTACAATTGCCATTTCACATTTTAGAACGCTGGAAAACTCTCCTGCAAGCTAATTTTTTTTGGCAATTATGAACATTCCCTTCCCTAAGCCTCTGTGTGTGTGCGTGCGTGGTCAAATATAAGCAACATAAACTTTGCCATTTTAACGTGATGACACTGGGAGCCATTGACTGTATACTTTGGATCAACTGTATGGTATGTGAATATGTCTCAATAAAACTGCATTTAAAAACGTTTGCCGTTTTAGCCATTTTTAAGTGGCATTAGTTCAGCGGCATTAATTACATTCAAAATATTGTGCAAAACCACCACCGTTATGTTTCCAAAACTTTTCATCACCCCAAACAGAAACTCTGCTCCTGTTAAGTAATAACTCCCCATTTCCCCCTCCCCCAGCCCCTAGTAATCTCTAATCTACTTTCTGTCTCTATGAGTTTGCTTATTCTAGATGTTTTGTGTAAGTGGAATCATACGATATTGGTCTTTTTGTGACTGGCTTCTTGCATATCGTCAAAGTTCGTCCATGTTACAGCATGCATCAGAACTTTATTCTTTTTTATAGCTGAATGATAACCCATTTTATGGATAGACCACACTTTGTTTATCCACTCCTCTGTTGATGGACATTTGGGTTGCTTTCACCTTTTGCCTACTGTACATAATGCCACCGCGAACATCAATGTACAAGGCTCTGAATCCCTGTTTCCAATTTTTGGGCCTCTGTGTTTTGAAAGCCCATGCAATCCTAAATAAACCTAAAAGGACCATTGTCTTTAGGAAATGATGCAAGAAGTGGTCTAGTGTTTCTGGATATTATATCTGATGGGAAGGGGTGAATGAGATGGACCGGTGACAGCTGGCTGGAGGTAGAGGTGAACTGGAGCAAAGACAGGCTTCCAGGGGCTCCTTGCAGCTGTCTGCACCCACCTTCCACACTAATCGGAGAAATAACCCCCTTTTGTTCCTTTTGTATTGGGGGCGGGCCTAGCTAATCTGTCTGTGATTGGCAGTTGCTTTCTGACACCGCAGCACACGTGGACAAATTGGTTAACATCTATCTTCTTTTGGTTGCAAAAATGTATCTACAGCCTAACTGCCCTGCATACTTACTCCCTGATGTTCAACATCCTGCAGGTTTTCCAGAAATGGGCAGATGGTGGTTGCTGATCCTTGTCGATGTCTACTGCCCATCACAGGTGGCAGAAAGACAATCTAGCAAGGTGTTCATTGAACGGCTCTGTTCGCACTGCCCAGAGCTCAGGAAACCCATCAGCAAGCCAGGCCACATTGTCTTGACCCCACTGAGCATATTATTATCTTCTTCAGAGAGCTCACTAATACACCACGTGGGGTTCCAGAATCGGGAGACTGACTAGCCCCCTATCAAACAGCCCAGAAGGTGTATATTCAAAGACGTCTCTGCCGCCGCAGATACCTTAAAAGGCCACAAGCTTATTTCGGTGAAGACTGCTTTCAGAGCCACTGTCAGAGGCAGTTTACACACCACATGGAAATATTTGTTTTATTGCATTTCACTGAGCCTTGTGTTTGCCCCTCCAAAGTATTACCTGAGTGTAGGTAACTTATGTGGGAGGTGATCCCAAGAAATTTAATTGCAAGAGTGGAGAAAGAGAGGTAAGAAAGGGAAAAAAAAAAAAAAGACAATAACAAGTGGGTTAGTAAGCAGGTGGCCACTGTGGGCAACTGAGGCGCAGTCCCGTTTGGAACCTCTTTCAGTTTGCTAAAGCTGCCAGAATGCAACATAGCAGAAATGGGATAGCTATTGCAATGGGGATTTATTAACTTAAAATTTACAGTTCTTCAGCCGTGGAAATGTCCAACTCAAGGTACCAATGGGATGACATCTGGAGTCTGAAGACAGGGGTTCCGGCGTCCAGGACACCTCTGTCACATGGGAAAGCGCATGGCTGGCACCTGTTGGTCCCTCTCTCCCGGATTTCTTTGCTTTCAGCTTCTGGCTTCAGTGGCTTCCTTTGTTTTCTGTGGGTCCTCTCTTAGTTTCTCTGGAGCTTTTCTCTATGAGCTTTTCGTCAATTCATCTCTCTGTTTCTGTATGTGTTTTATCCTCTTATAAAGGACTCCAGTAAAAGGATTAAGACCCACCTTGAATGAGGTGGGTCACATCTCAATTAAAATAGCCTAATCAAAAGTTCCCACCCACAAAAGATCTGCACCCATGGGAATGGATTAAAAGAACATGGCCTTTTCTGGGATGCATAACAGCTTCAGACTACCACAGAACCCTCCAGAAGACTGCTGCATATAACCTGCCTCCGAATTGCCCTGCCAGTCAGTGATAAAATGGAGATTTCGCCACTGTCTCCCATAAATTCTTTGGTGAACAGTTGTTCCTGAGGGCATTAATACCCTCCACCCCCAGCATTTCCTGAATGTCTCTCTCTGCCAGAGGTTTTCTCTGGCCTTGGGAGGGGTGAAAGCATGGCTTGCTGCAGCAGGAAGCCACCTGCCTTTAAAGGAACCCTCTGCACGGTGGGCTGAGGGCACTTGAGCACCGATGACATCTGCCACAGAGCTGAATGACTTTTGAACCATCAGCAAGAAATCCAATCCACCTCTCGAGGATAAAAAATGATCTCGGCAGCAGTCTTCCAAGTTATGAATAATAATAATAATAGTGAAGTTTATTGAATGCTTATTATGTGCCGGCTGCTATTCTAGCTTTTTCTACTCATTAACCCCTTTCCTTCTCCCAATATCTGCATAAAATGGGTACCGTTAATGCATCCCTCTGGATGGATGAAGAAATGGATGTTCCATAAATGCCAAAGCAATTCCAAAAACGTGTTTGAACAGTGAACCTGTCATTGGGATGAATAAACTGTCATGCAGGCAATGGTTTGAAGGTGATAAGGTAGATTGGTGTGTATATAAACAGACAGATATGCAAATGCATTTGGGTATTTTTTTGTTAACTAAAAGTATTCTCTTAACATATACATGAACCAATGAATAACCAATTGAATTTGACCACCCAAAAGGTCCTAGGAGTCTAGAAGCAGGCAACACCAGAGAAGGCTTTAACAGGAAAGGTGGGCCTGGAGCTGGAGATAAAAGGCGAGCAAGTAGCCTGAAATAGGCCCCAGAGGCAAGGTGGAGTGGGGCGTGAGGGGGAACCAGCTCATCTGGCATATTTATCAAGATTTCAATAGTGCTGCTTGCCAAGTATTTCCAGCTCTCTGCTTTGCCGGCTTGTGGTAGAAGTGTGTTTTCTTGCCCCCTTTTGAAGTTAAGTGTGGCCATGTGACTTGATTTTGCCACTGAAATGTTACCAGAAGTTACTTGTGTCCCTCCCAAGGGGAAATTTCAGGACTCAGGGCACCCTTCACCTGTTCTCTTAGCCCTTGGGACATGTTAACAGAAGCACGAATTGAAATGGACTCTGGGTCCACCTATATCCCTGAGTGACTATGATAAGAAGTTCCTCCCCCTGGGCTGACCCATGTAAAGCAGGTAGCACAGGCAAGAAATAAACCTCTGTAGTGGCAAGCCCGTGAAATTTTGCAGCAGTTACTGCAGCATAACTTAGCCTATCCTGACAAACACACTCAGTTTATGCAGCCCAAAATATCAACTTCAAAATCTTGGTGGCTTAACCAACAAATATCATGTCCAAGCCAAGTTCACTGCCAGTCAATAGGCCAGTGGGGCAAAGTGTTCTGCTCTGTATAGTTGCTCGGGGACCCAAGCTAATGGAGATTCCACCACCTGAAACTTTTCTACTGGTCACCCCAGCAAGGGTCAGAAGAAACAGGAGGTCCTCAATGCAAAACTATCATATGTCACTTCTACATACGTTCCTTTGAGAAGAATTGGACACATGGGCGTGCCTACCTGCAAAGGGGCTGGGAAGTGCCATCGTCCCTATACCCAGGAAGGACAGCTGGAAGTAGGAAGAGCATGGGGACAGGGAAGGGAGATTGTTGAGAGCCAGAATGTGATCCGTGAGGCCTCAGGGAGCTAATGTAAGTATTTGAGCATGGCAGGGACACAAGGAAGGCTGAATTGAAGTATCAGTGGACTAAAACTTCTAAGTGAGACTGACAGGTATGTTGGGGGAGGGGGCAATGGAGGTGGGGGAGAGATAATCTGCCTGTAGGGAGATTCACTGGGAGGCTGTTCCTATCTACAAAATGGGAATAATAATCTCACTTACACAGCTGTTGTGAGGATTTGAGGGCTAGAGACCATATTTGTAAATTGGCAGTGGTGGTGGAGATGGTCATGGCATTGGTGAATCATAAAGGAATTGAAGTTGAAGTTTTGAGGAATAAAATACCAAGAATTAAGGGGGAGAGGAAGACATAGTAGTCAGGGTGATAGAACGCAAATTGTGAAATCCAGAATCATGCAGATCAAACCGAAAGAAAGTTTCAATTAGAAGGGTTGAGTTCAAAGTGGACAAGGAAGACATAAACAACAGCCATAAGATTTTTACAAGAATGAAGTGGCTTATGACCTTCAAGAGTGTTTTACGTTCCTAACTTCTCAAACAAATACCAGACAATGAGTTGGCTTAAGAACAGGAATTTATTGGCTTTTGGTTTCAGAAGCTAGAAGGCTTACTTCCTCCTGGGGTCAGTATCTTCTGACTGGCTGGCAATCAGGGTTCCTTGATTTTTCTGTCATATGGCAATACACATGGTGGTGATTTTTCCTTTCTCTTCCAGGTTATGTTGACTTCTAGCTTCTGGCCACTCCCCTTGACTGCTCTCTCTCTGTCCAATCTGCTTTGCTTGTAAGGACTTCAGCCATATGGGATTAAGGCCCACCCGTATTCAGTTTGGGCACATCTTAACTAATAACATCTTCAGAGGTCCCATTTACAAATGGGTTCACACACCCAAGACCAGGGTTGGGACTTGAATATGCTTTTTGTGGGAAACATGATTCAATCTCAAAAGAAAAAAGAAAGAAAGAGAGAGATTTTGACAGGGTGGTGAGGGGGCAAGTTGGCAGTAAGGGTTTAAGGGGGTCTCAGCCTCTGAGAAGTGGAATCCAGTCGATACAGACCTCCCTTGGAAGGAGTTTGGCAGTGGAAAGAAGGAAAATCAAAGGACTTGTATCAGTCAGAAGTGCTTCTGGCTGCAAGTAACAGGATGGGTTTTTTTTAATTGAAGACATAAGAAAAAAGTCCACAAGGAGCATGAGAGGAGAAATATTTGGTGAAAATGTCTTGCAATCATACAGTTGAAAGTATCAATGGTAGGGATGCAAAAAATCAATAGCTCAAATTAAAAAGAAGGCTCCATTTTATTTATAGCTCCTTTCTTTTCCTAATGGAACATTGAAGAACCCCAATATTTGGGTAATGGTGAGTCATTTTTCATAAACTCCTTACTAGTTGTCCCCCAACAGCAATCCTACAGACCACCCAAAAGCAAGAATACATTTCCGAGTTAGATGCAGCTATGTGACTAAGTACTGGTCAATAGGATTTAAGAGGAAACACGGTGTATCAGTTCCCAGGAATCTTCCTTAAGATTCTGTCGGTATGTGACTTTTCACCCCCTTCATCTTTTTAAGTTCAATGCAATTTTATTGATATATATATTATATATTCACATACCATGTAATCATCCAAAGTGTACAATCAATGCTTCATAGTATCGTCATATAGCTAGCTGTGCATTCATCATCACAATCAACTTTTCTGTTCTTTTTAGTGAGAAATAACATACAAAAAGCAATAAATTTCAAAGCACACTGCAACAATTAGTTGTAGAACAGATTTCAGAGTTTGGTACAATTTCACATTTTTAGGTTTTTGCTACAAGCTGCTCCGAGACACTGGAGACGAAAAGAAGTGTCAATATACTGATTCAGCACTGATACTCAGCTGTTAAACTCTACCTTCTCTGTCTAACTCCACCATCTCCTTTGATCTTTCTCCCACTCTTTAGGGGTATTTGGAGTATGCCCAACCCCTTTCATTTTAGTTGCTTCCTGTAGCAACTAAACATGGATATCTTGGCTGCCATCTTGGACCATGGGACAAAGGGCCACATCTTTCAAAGGGCAGTGAGCTGGGAGGATTCTGGGTCCCTTAGGATTTCATGGGAGGGGACAACTGGCCTGGATACCCACCAGGGCGGGCTCTGAGATCTCCCTAGTGACGTCAGCCCTCTCCCTTGTGGTACCAGCTTTACATAGGATGCACCCCCCCCCACCTCCCCCACGCCTTCCTAGCTACCACTTTGTAGGAGGAGGAAATGAGAACCCTGGTGTCCCAAGCTTCTTTAGGCTGGAGAAATCTTAGGAAGAAGGTGCCCGGAGTGGCCCTTCAAAGCTGTTTGTGCGACACTGGGCCTCGGCGTTGGCTGTCTGGCAGGAGGACAGATTCTGATCTCAGTTGTGAATAGCTAACAAGCGGTGACTTCACATTGGCGAGGCAAGCTGATCTGAGTGCTTTCAAGGACAAACCAGTGTCCTGCTATCTGGAGGTGAAAATCAGAACAAAGTAGCACTGTCTCGTTATTTCTAGAGGCAAAGGCAAAGCTTTGAGAGGCTGGTTCCATCCCTGTTCTAATGCAAAGGCCTCTCCCCAGCCATGCCAGCCCTCCCCCATAAGATCTTCTGCACCATTTCTCCTTATGATTCATTCAGCACGTCCCACCTACTGCCAGCTTCTGCGGTCATCCTTTAGGGAGGTGTGTGCTATCTCCCCTGCCCTCCCATAATCACATTATAAACTCCAAGAGAGCAGGGACCCTGGCATTGTCACCTTTGTCACTTCGGCATGCAGCACAGAGCCTGGCAGGCAGCAAAAGCTCAACGAAGGTTTCTGATTAATTACTACTGCATAGAACTTTGGGAGCTCTACCTAGCGAAATATAGCTGCATTTCATCTATTTTGAAGACCTTTCTCTTAGAACCCCCGAAGTTACAGAGAGAATTTCCACCAATCTCCTCCTTGGTAAAAAGTAGTGATAGAGGTTTTCCAATGACTAGCCTAAATTTCTCCTGTCACAATTTATAACCACTCCATCTGCTCTGAACGTCAGTGTGACAGCCCAGCTGCTCACTGCCACCTACAACCTGGGCTGACATCAGCTGAAATGCACTGGGACGACAGCTGTACTGGCTGTTAAAATACTAAAATGCTTCTGTACCGTATAGTAAATACCAGTGCCCCAGACCCACCTGAGCACCCCTCACTTGCCACCCTGGCTGCCCCCCAGCCACTGTCCCTGAGACCCCCAGGCTCCCCTCCATTGCTGAACATAGGGATTTCTAGAACACTGGAGCTCAGAGACTGTTCTGAATGGAGGGTGCCCATGTTTGAACCTTACCCAGCTGCTGACCCTCCACCTTCTCTTCCCAGAGCTGCAGAACAGAGTCCAGCAGCCTATCCCTTTCCTTCAGGCATCGATGTCCGATGTCCCCAGCCACCCCAGCAGAGGTGTAGGTGCCAGTCACAGATTGGGGGAAAGAGGGCTGTGAGCTGTCAACACTGAGAGGAGAGGCAAAGCCACTCACCAGGGACCGTTGAGGATCAGATGCCCCGAAAGGGGGGCTGGAGGCCAGAGCCTGGTCTTTGAAACTACAGAGAACCAGGAGGGACCAGGTTTTTAGGGCAAGGGGGAGGTCAAAGCCATCCAGGCAAGGAGACAGGCATTTTCGGGCTACGGGCTCCCTCTTCCAACACTGGAAACTCCAAAAGAATGAGGGGGGCTCACACGTTCCAGGAACCGAGCAAACTCCCGTGAGAGACCCTTAGGGGAGTCTGAAGGCAGGCTTGAATTGGTGTCTGTAGGGGATAGTGGGGGATAGGGGGTGGGGCCATAAGCAGAAATGAAAGAATAGATAAAAGGGAAGCTTCTTAAAAAAAAAAAAAATTTATTCACACACTATATAATCCAGCCAAAGTGTACAATCAAAAGCTCTCAGTATAATCACAGAGTTGTACATTCATCACCACAATCAATTTGCGAACACTCTCATTGCTAAAAAAAAAAAAAAAAAAAATCCCATCCTCCTTATAACCTCCTATTATTGAGATGCAGCTTTGGTATAGTACCTTTGGTACAATCAATGCAAGACTATTCCAAAGTCACTAAGAGGGAAGCTTTTGACATTTGGCTCTTGCCTCGCCATGCCTGCCCTGTGGCCTTGGGATTGTCATTTCTTGCCCTTTCATCCCAAGAAATGGTGGCATGAGGCCAAATTGCCTGTACCCCGATCATGGGGTACAATCAGACAACACAGCCCTGCTGGGTAAAGAGCTGATAAAAAGAGGTGCTGGGCACAGCAGAAACCCCTGGGCACCCACCCCTTCTTTCTTTCCCCTCCAGGTCCCAAGGCTGATGGGCTAGAATCTCCCATGTCTGCCTCCCCAACGGCTGCAGATGCTTAAGGGTTTAAAGGAAAACCCATGTCCTTAGAAGTGGCCCTGGTGAGGTGGCGGCAAATCGGAATCACCCACACAGGTCTGTGGTGTCAGAGACTCTCCTTAACCTGCCAGCACCTGACACAGATGGAGGCCTGCCCTTTGGTCCCTCCCCAACCCCCAAGACCAGGCAAGTGGCACTCGGCTTTTGCCCCACTCCGAGGGACCTCAGGGGCCAAAATCACGAGGCCCCCAGAAGAGAACGCCAATTGCGAAAAGAAAGACCACAAACTGGATCTCAGATACCAGCTGAAGCAGATGTGAATTATTGAGATGGAAGGAACAAGCATTGAAAATAAGCACGATCAGGAGATAATAGAAGAGAGAAGCAGCATGAAACGAGAACGCACAATCATAGAAAAATACTGTGCCAGTTTGAATCTGTTGAGGACCCCAGAAAAGCCCAGTTCTTTAATCCTCATTCAATATTACTGGGTGGGAGCTTTTTGATTGTTTCCATGGAGATATGACCCACCCAATTGTGGGTGGTAACTTTTGGTTAGATGGTTTCCATGGAGATGTGTCTCCACCCATTCCAGGTGGGGTTGCTTACTGGAGCCCTTTGAGAGGGAATCATTTTGGAAAAAGCTTTAAGCCATGAGAGCCACCCGAACCTTAATTTGGACATTTTCATGGCCTTTGAACTGTAAACTTGCAACTTAATAAATCCCCCTTTTTAAAAGCCATTCCATTTCTGGTATATTGCATTCCAGCAGCTTGCAAACTAAATCAAATAACAAGTGGAAATACCAAGTTAAAAAATAATAATAGACTAGACGAAATAAAGAGCACACTTGCTGGGATAACTGTCAGAACAATAAACTGGGGAGCTGGGAGAGCAGTTGAAAGAATGGCACAGAGAACAACAGAAAAGGGTAAAGAGACAGAAAACGTAAAGGAAAAGCTCAATGACAGGATGGCCGTACATAGCAGTACCTTTAGCTTTTGCCAAGCTCTTCCTTTCACGGCCTTGGGTGGGGTGGGGGCTGGGGTGTCTCGGTGGCTCTGCTTGGCCCTGCCTCCTCTTCTAGGACCTTGAAAAGTTCTCCATATCCAACCTGTAAGGGAAGCCCTAACATGGGGGACCCTGGGGGTTCTGCCCCCCCCCCCCATCAAACCTGCTGCTCTAATTGTGTGTCGTAGCAGAGGCTGGCAGTATTCTGCCCATGTCCCCCAGATCACTTTGTCATTTTCGTGTGCATCTGATGGCCAGCACCGGAAGTCCCTTTATCCTGGGGAAGAGACAGTGGGGGTGCTGCCTTCAGGTGGCCAGACCTGCTTTATCAGTGCACCCTGTAAGTCATTTGCATTCTTGTCTTTTGCATTCTCCTAGGGGCAGCCCTTAATCTTTCATTGGGAGGGGAGTGGAGTTTTGATATTCCAGCCTCCTCCTCCCTGACCAGGGCCGACACCCGAAGTGTGAGCTACCCAGTCTCCAGAGCTCCCCCGGGGGATTATCCTCCATGACTCAAGTGAAAGTGATTTGTCAGGAGCTCTTTTCAGGGAAAACAAATAGGCAAGTGGGGAACTGGGATGGTGGAGGGAAAGGGGAGGCGAGGTGTGTATGAGCCAACTCTGACTGTCATCCTTTGGCCCTGCTCTGGAAACCTTCCCCGACACCACCACCTCCCTCCCTCCAGACCCAGCCTACTGTCCCATCACGTGTTTTCTACCACTATGAAATGACTCCTTCCAGGGGCTACATGCCCCAGTTCCACAAGCGGCCCCTCTCTGCAGCCACATGGCTTCCAAGGGGTGCTGCCATATTGGTAATCCATCACCCCAGCCCTTCATGCCGTTGACTGGTCCAAAGCTGGACACCTGATGACCAAGCAGAGCCAACAAGACCCTTTTCCAGGAATTTTGAACCTGGAACTCAGATCTCTGACTGAGGGGCTGAAGGCGTGAGGGATAAAGTCCCAGCGCGTCAGCCATTATATTTTCTGCCACATAAAGAAAGCTAGTCTGCCTGAGAAATGAGAGGAATACTAATGGGCAGACAGAAGCTGAGAGAAGAGGCGGAGGGAGATACCCAGGTATCTGAGCCCAGCCACATTGCTGCCTTGAGTTCTATGAGATGCCCGTTTCCAGACAAAAAATGAGGAAAATTTAACCCCGTTTTCCTTAAGTTGGTTGGAGCTGAGTTTTTGTTCCTTGCAATATCAGACTTGAACAGTAAGTGCTTATGGAGTTAGCAGACTTCTCCACTGGAATGACAGCCAGCTTGAGTCTCTGTCTTCTTCCCCGTGGAACCGCAACACAGAGTGCCATGCTTGACAATGGTGGTGTTGGTGGCAGCCACTGTGTTGGCCGCTTGTCGCTGCAGAGCAAGGACAGGTCACTTAGCTTTCCCACAGCCCCTGCGTATATTACTGTGACCCGAGGGCGGGCAGCGGGGGAGGATGGGTGCATGCACTGGGCATTCAGTTTAACCCCCCAGGTCATTGTGAAGGTCTGCTCTTTGAAGACAGTAGGTATAGGTGCTTTGGGAACCTGAGGGAAGGGGGGCATCTAACAGCTTTAGCTACACCCCTAAGTAGCTTTGGGTCCAGCACAGAACTGCTGAGTTATGCCCCCATGCAGGGGACCTATGTGATCCCTGACCACAAGCTCAGGAATAGATTCGGTTTTAGGGGCTCTTTCATTTCCAGAGCCTGATGGCCAGGACGTACCACACAGAAACCCACGTGGCTCAGGACATCGACAGAGAGAGACAGGCCCCCCCCACCCACCACGGACCAGCATGCTGACATTTGAAGAGCCAAGGAATACTTAATAGCTTGAAGCCACCCACAAATGTGGCGGAAAAGGCACACAGCATCCTTTGGAAATGTCAGCCCCTGGCCAAGAGCATGGTGGGGCAGGAGTGAGTGTGCTGTCACTCCTTTAGGAGACCGGGCGTTCCCCAAAACAGATCCACAAAGGGCAGAGCAGGTTAGGAACCAAAGTTTAAATTAGGCATAATTACTCAGCTTCCCAGTCGCAGGCCCTTCTGGGGTTTTTTGGGGTTTTTTCTTGTTGCTGTTTTTTTAGACCTGCAGTGATTTCTGTCGCTTCTGAAAGCCAAGCAGGTCTGTTATTTTCCTTTTTGTTGTTGATTTTCCCTTTGTTTTAAATTTTATTATTGCACATGTGAAGATACTTTATGTTAATTTTTTTGAATATGTATTATAGAAACCTGGGATTGAGGTTTTTGTTTCATTTTATTTACACAATAAGAAGTCTCTACCCTATCGCTGTCCTGTCTATCCTGTGCTCCCCCCACGCCCCTAGCCATCTACTGCAATTAGTTTATTGTTCATCTTTCCAGCACTAATTTGTGCAAATACACATTCTTCTTTCCTTCCCTTTTTTTACATAAAAGGTAGCATGTTATACACACTGTCCTGCATTTGGCTTTTTTCTCTCAACAATCTAGCCTGGGTATTTTTCCAATTGTACTCAGAGGGATTCTCCATCCTTTTTTCAGCTGCAGATGATACTATTCTGTGGGTGCCATTATTTATTTAGCCCATCCTCTTCTGATGCCCAATCGGTTATTTCTATCACAAACAGTGCCACATTACAGAACCATGTACAAATGTCATTTCACACATGTGGCAGAGCGATTTCCCTGATGGCCCCCTGACTTGGCTGCTTCTCTCACTAAAGAGGCAGAGTGCATTTCCTTGGTCCTTAAGTCTGGGTTTCACCATGGAACTTGCTTAGCAGGTTGATGCAAGCTTCAAAAAGCATTTGAAAGTTTCCATTTCCTCTTCTGTTTCTCGGCACTCGCCATGAAACGTGCCTGAGCCAGCCTGTGAGCAAGGTGGGGCTAGCCTGCTGGAGGATGAGAGTGCGCATGGAATAGAGAGAGCCTTGTCGTCTAGCTGAAGCTATCCTGGACCAGCCAACCCCCAGCCAATCTGCCAGCTTACCACAGATACATGCATGAATTTAGCCAAGATTAGCCAAGTCTAACCCAAAGCAGCACAGCCATCAACCAACCCACAGACTAGTAAGAAATAATAAACAGTTGTGGTTTTAAGGGCCCAAACTTTGGAAAGGCTTGTTATGCAACAATAGCTAACTGATACAACGCACAATACATATATATGCCAATGGAATAAATTCCCAGACGTGGAATTGCTGGATTGAAGGGTATATATACTATAAATTGTGATGATCTCTGTGCACAAGGGTTATACTAATTTATACTCTTACCAGCAATATATGTGAGTAGTAGCTTATACACAGTCTCACCATCATAGTACGTTCTCAATTTTCCAGATTTTTCCAACCTACTAGAAAATAATTTCTTGGTGTAGTTTTGTTTCGTTTTTAAATGCAATTTTATTGAGATACATTCACACACCATACAATCCATCTGAAGTATAGAATCTCTGGCTGACAGTATCATCACAGAGTTGTGCGTTCATCACCATGATCAATTTTAGAATACTTTCATTTCAGTGTAGTTTTAATTTGCATCTTCTTATTATAAGTGAGAGCGAACAACGCTTCATATGTTTATAAGCTATTTGAGTCCCTTCTCAGTAAACTGTGCGTTCATGTCTGTGGTGTATTTTTTCTGTTGAATCATTGATCTTTTTCCTATCGATTTTGATGTGAGATTAGAACTTTGCCTGTGATCACTCCAAGATGAGGCGCCTAATGCCAGGTAGACAGGCTTTTCCTCAAACAACCAGCAACAATTCAATGAGAATTTTCTCCATTCAAGCTCCAGGTTAGGCATACCAGCATGTTCCCGAAAAAAGTTTGGCATAGTACTCAAGGAATGTTCTAGAGACTGACTATCATAGTCCCTGCTGGAGGGGTGGGCTAGGGCATCATATATATTTATCATGACCCAACTCCCCCCGCCACTGCTGAGTGACCAGGACAATATCCCTATCAAGGGAGGAGCCAATCCATAACCTGGGCTAAGCCAATGAGATTTTCTTTTGAGATTATGAACTCAGAGACATGAAGTCAGTCAGAGAATGGCAGGTCCTGGAGCCTAAAGACTGCTCCACAGACTTAGCACTGAAATTTGGGGACAACCATGATGGGTCATGTCCAATCGGCCAAATGAGCCAAGAAAGGGTCAGTGTACAGAAACAGAACACAGCAGTCACCCAGAGAACCTCAGAGAACAACTTCAGGCTCTGCATGAGAGACAGACAGACAGACAGATGGACAGGTGGCAGCCTCATTTCTAGCTCTCCAGGCCTCAGCTCCTGTCCCCAGGGCCTCCAATAGTATTTCCACAGTTGGGTTCTATAAGTGACCCTTGGATCCTTTTACTAAACCTCCTGCTTCCTTGAGCTAATTGAAGTCACTTTCTGATCCTTGATATCAGGTATATCCTAAAACGAGGAATTTTCATATCAGTTGGAAAAGATGACAAAGCATTTTCTCAGTATGGTACATTTCTGCTTTAAAGCGTTTCGTGGTTGGTTTAGAAATAAAGAAAGTAAGCCTGGAGGTCAATGGTGGTTCAGTGGCAGAGCTCTCGCCTACTGTGCCGGAGACCTGGGTTCCATTCCTGGTGCCTCCCCATGCAAAGAAAAAAAAAGAAAGTAAGCCTGGAGAACTTGGGGGCTCCATCAACGTCACCCTGACCACAAATGACAGAGCCAGGCCACCAGTCTGAGTTGCCTGCTGCCAAGTGAGCTTCCTTCCCCTCACTCCCAACCTTGCTGCCTGCAGGCCAGGGCCTCCTGTAATCACATGCTAAATCAGGTAGCTGAGGCTCTAAGTGCTGAACGGTTCCCAGGAGAGGGTGATCAATAACAGGCTGGCAAAGGCAGAGCTGCTGGCCAGGCCCCAAACGACTTCTCGGGCTCCCACTCACCCCCCACTCATTGCCCCTGCTCATTCATGCGCACAGCACCCTTCCTTGGAGGAGGGCTGCTTTGCTAAAGGAAAGTCAGGGTGCTGGTCCACATCCAAAAGAGACGCACTTGACCTGACCATATATATAAATAACTTGTATTTTGAAATACTTTCAAACTTTCAGGACAGTTGCAAAAATAACACAAAACCCATAGAGAGAACTCCAACATACTCCTACCCCTCCAGATCCACCAACTGTCAATATTTCACCACAATTGCCGTATCATTCCATCTATCTATCTATCCATTCACCTATCATCTATTATTTCATGTATCTATCAATTCTCTAAACATTTGAGAGTAAGTTGTATGCATCATGCTCCTTGGACACTTAATAGTGCCGTGTACATTTCCTAAAAAATCTTAAGAAATCACTTATGTAATAGCCTCAAGTGGGTCTATGAAGTTCAAGCAATTTAACATTGCAATAAAGCTTACAGCCTGTATTCCAGTTCTTTCATATGTCCCAATAATATCCTTTTGGGTCTTTTTCCCTCCCTTATTAGTTCTGGTCCAGGATCATGGATGGCATTGAATTGTCACTGTCTCTATAGTCATGTTTTGTTTTTTGTTTTAAATTGTGTAGCTTTCCCATCTCAACCACTCCCAACCGACCATGATTTGCACCAGAAGTGGAGAAGGGGGAGCTGAGAAAGCGGCCCACAATGCCCCTCCCATCCTTACCCTCTCTCTCCAAGCAATCAGCAGAGAGGCCTGTAGGTCTCAAGTGACCTCCACTTTGCCCCATATTAGGACCCTGATATCAGGTGGGGAGGACCAGGCTTGGGGGTGGGAGGAGGTGGGGGGTAAAGGGAGGTCTGGATATGGACGTAGCAGCATGGCCCCAGGAGCCTGCTGGCAGGGCCACACTTCCTCCACTCCAGGGCGGGGAGGGGGATTCTCAGACCTCCCTCTGGAGGGCTGACAGGTCCCCTTGAAGGAAGCCCATCAAAGAGAAGAATGAGCCCCACCAATTCTCCCTTAGCCCCCGCGATATATAAGACTTTCCGTAGAGCCCTGGTATGGTTTCAGAAGGCTCCAGGCCATGTCCTTTAAAGAGGGAGGTGGGGGACAAGGCTGCAGTTGGGGGGCAGAAAATAGATCTCCTGCCAAGCAGGACAGAAAATGAATTTCCATCCCATCCCCCTTCTTCTGCCTCCCTCAGCGCTCCTCCCCGATGGCTCACTTTTTATCTCTCTGCAATTACAGTTTTAAGCATTTAGGGTGTTGCTGTTTCAGTTTTAAAATTTGTTAGGCTCAATTTATGCCACTTAGTAAAAACCTCTTTTCCAAACGAAGCTAAATTAGAACTAAAACACTGCGAGCAATAAAATGCGGGCATTTCATTTGGGCTGGGTTGGCTTTTTGATTGTTTGGGGAAATGAAGCTGAGAGGAGACTTCGGGAGCACTTTTCAAGCCAGGGTTGGGGGGGCGAGCCCCTCCCCCGGGTACCCGCCAGGTCTACAAGGAGGAGGCTCATGTGCAGCAGGGCGGACAGCAGGTCTCTCTCTCGGCCTGGCAATGCCCTTCCTTCACCGCCCCCTACTCCTACTGCTGTAGGAGCCACACTGTCTCCCAACGGTGGCAGCGTGGCCAATGTTTCCTGCCAGCCAATGGCACCCTGCAGGTCCTGTTTAAGGAGGTGACAGCTCCTGCGCAGTGTACGATAAATAGATGCTGAATTGAATTGAACTGGCTGTAACCCCGGGGTGGGCAAGAGTGGCATTCTGGAAACGTCTCCTTCCAGGCCCTTGTCATGCAAATACCTGAAAATACGCTCCCCCCCCTCCCAAAGAACCTCCTCCCACTCTGCTCTCAGACCTTAGAGAGACCCATTGGAGGGGAGGGGTGGGGTCCGGAGAAAGGGGGAAGGGAGGAAAGGGGAGGAAGGATTCTGAGCTTCTCATCAGGCATCTGGCCTTGGGGAGGTAGCTGCTCAGCAGGTCAGAGAAGTGCCTACCTGGTGAGCCTGGGATCTCAGCCCCGAGCCGGGCCTCCCTGGGGCCCGCAAGAGGTGACCTCTGGGGTTCCTGGCTGGGGCCCATCGGTGCCAGGGGAAGGGGGCACTGAACGCTGAGAGCCGGAGAGGGGAGACAAGACAGCGTCGATGTCCGCAGGGATGAAATGGTGACTAAGGGGTGGCGTGTGGCTTGCCAAGTGATTTGGCTCATCCCCACGCCAACCATAAAGGGCCGGCGTCTGGCAGGAGATGGGGATTTTGTGTGCAGCGGGGCACCTTACCACTGCCCCCGGCGGGGAGC
>PVIY010030891.1:0-30510 GCA_004026745.1 Myrmecophaga tridactyla | reverse complement strand
TTCTTTTTCTGATGTTTTTTTATTTCTTTCTCTAAATCGATGCAAATGTTCTAAAAAATGATGAATATGCAACTATATGATAATATTAAGAATTACTGATTGTATATGTAGAATGGAATGATATATTAATGTTCTTTTGTTAAGTTTTTTAATTAATAAAAAGTTTAAAAAAAAAAAGATGTTATGGGAACATCATAATATTTCTCATTTTCAAACTGCATTCAGGAGCTAGTATAAATGAATTTAAAAGTTGATGCATTTTAATGTAAGATGAAAAGTATCCAGTTCCAAACCTCCCTCTTCTAGTTCTTTCCAGGTACCAGACCTTATACCTGGAAGATCAGTCTTACCAAGGTTTGAGCTGTTCCTGGCCAAGTCTAGAACTGCTTTTGAATTACTGAGTGGGGCCTAGAGTTAAATTTACTCCTAGAAGCCCGGTATCCAGCAGCCCTTGAGCACTTGGCCTTTCTCTGGGTAGTGCCTCTCCTGTCTGTCTCTGCAGTCACGTGCCTTAGTGGTGCAGCTGTACTTAGTTTTCCCACTTCAGTCTAGTTTCCTAACAGGTGATATTAATCCCTATTCTGAGTTCCAGCTGACTGGAATGGGTTAAGATACACAATCTGCATCTTGCCAGCCATTTCCCTATGTAGATTTATTTATCAGCACAGAAATGAAATAATGATTTCTCTCTACACCCTTCGAGAATTTTATTTGAAAGCCTGGTTAGGGACAACATTCCTTAAAGCAGTACATTTAATGGAAACTGGACTTTAAACTCTTTCCCAGATTAACACTCTCAGAAGAGAAGTTACTTTTCCCTGTTATCTGCCACGATCTATGTATTATTCTCCCACGGAGGACAGATTTAAAGTAGAAGCTCTTAAAACATAGGACTGATACTTGGGGTGTATCAGTCAATAATAGAAAGCATGTAAGCCACTTGTTTACTTTCCACAACCCTCAGTTGTAGAGATAGAAACCTTCTTAATAATAGAACCGCACTGATATCTGAAGTCAATTTCCTGAGATGAACTGAAAGGAGATATGCTTAGACTGATTCTGACCACTGCCTCGTCTCCTTTCCAAGGATGAATTAAGTAGCAGAGGTTAGACCTCAGCTTGCGGTCCTTCGAGATGACCTAAAGGCATTGAACCACGGTGGGATCTCCTGCCCTTTGTGGAACAAGCTTTTTACCTTCAGTCACAGCTTATTATTTTGATATATCCTTTGCTATAAACCTTTGACATTTTATGTTGTTCCCTTCATTTTTTTAAACAGGCAATGATTACTTTATTCCAAGCTATGTGAGAAGAGAGAGAATTCTGAAAGCTATTGTGATAGAGAAGACCAGAAGATACCACAATAGCAGAGAGAGAGAGTGGCCTCAACTCCCCTTCATGTCTTTCTAACAAGGCTCTCTGTCTTCATCACTGTGCCACAGACTTCTGGGTTGCCTTTGATCGTTCTCATGCACACAAGACTCCTACCTCAGCTGATGTGCTGGGCAAGGGCCTGTGTGCAAACATGTTTGTATAGAACTGTTGGAAAATGTATTACAATACTAGTATGTGCTTACATTTAAAATCTTCATAATCCCTATTTGAAGTAAATATTATCAGGAAATAATAAATATTATTATTTATTACTGTAAATAAATATTATCAATGGAAACTATAGGGAGAGTTGAATCCTTAAGATAATTTTATCCCGATTTATACATTTTTAAAGCTTTTCAGACTTGTATTATTTATCTATTGCTGCATAATAAATTACCCCAAAACAATGGATTAAACAACAAACACTTATTATCTCACAGACCAGGGGTCAGAATCAGGGTACACACCTTAGCTGGGTCCCCTGGATCAATCCTCTCCTAAGTCTGCCATTAGAGAGCCAGGCAGAATGAAAGTCATCTCAAAGCTAGATTGCAGGACGATCCACTTCTAAGCTCACTTGTGTGACCATTGGTAGTGTCAGGTCCTTACAGGCTGTTGGTTAGAGACATCAGATCCTCCCCAGACAGTCCTCTCCATAGGGCAACTCACAGCACAGCAACTCGTTTCCCCCAGAGGGAGGGTTCAGAGACCACGGAGATGATGAGCAAGTAAGTCATGGTCTCTCTGTAACCTCGTCTGGGGACTGATATCCCATCACCTTCATCATATTTTTCTGGGAAACCTGTCACCAATTGCATCCCACCATCTCAGGCAGGGGGTTACATTAGGATGCAAATGCCAGGAAGCAGGGATCACTGAGAGCATTTTAGAGAGTGCCTACTTCAAGACTGCTGCAAATTTTTAATTTCATTCACACACTGAATAAGTTAAGAACCTACTATGTGCTAGGCTTTTCTGGCACCAAGAAAATAGAAGTAGGCAAGGCACTTACGGCCTTTTTCATAAAGGGTCAGACCCTCTAGCAGAGAAGAACAACAGATTTGTAAATCACATTAAAAATAGATTTTAGCAAGAACCATATTTCAAAGTACATTCTGAGACATACCATTTCTTTATAAACAAGTTTATTTCGACAGCAGGGACACAGAGAGGGTGAAGAAGAGCCTCACCAGACATAAAACATTATCCTTTGGTTTTCCAAAGACTCAGGAGGAATCAGTCAAGGAATGATAGGATGTTAGACACATATATCCTTTCTCCCTACTCTAAACTGAAACTGAAATATGGCAAGGAGAAGTACAAGGAACACACAAATATATTCAGAAGAATTCTGGACCATGGGAGTTTCCTTGTTTTAATAGCACGGATTAGGAAAATCCAAACTGCTCTAGAGAAGCACTGTACTCAATATGGCGCCTACCAGGCCATAGTTTGGAAACTTCAGAATGTTAGAGTGCATAGAGAATATAAATTAATCTTTATTTTCCCCAAAGAGTCACACTTGGCATGGGGGTCATAAAAGGAAACTGGAACATAAGCAAATGTCAGCAGAAAGTTCTTAGAAGGAAGTTGGAACCCTGAAAATCTCACCAACTGTCCAAATGGCCATCTGTTCAGGAAGGTGGTAAAGGGACTTAAATCGGATGCTATGTATTTGACTACCTGCCAGGTAAGGACAAGGATGTGCAGTGGCCACGTGTCTGGCAAACACTTGAGGCCAAGAGGTCATGGATATGAACCCAATAGACATCCCAGAAACCCACAAATGCATTATATGATAGACACAGAAGTTAAGGCCATCAAGCCAGAGACCAGTGAGGTAAAGAAAGACATCACAGAGGCAGCAAAGGACAGAACAGCAGTTTCGCCAGCCTTGGGCTTCAGCATCAAATGCCTACTGGGAAATGGGAGGATTTGCATTTCTAGATGTGGGATGAGAAATAGATAAATGGGAGGAGAGATTTACCTGCTAAATGCTCTTTTTCAAGAAGCATTTAACTAGTACTTACATTCAATAAATCACTATATTATATATATATATATATATATATATATATATATATATATATATATATATATATATATATATATATATATATATATATATATTTTTTTTTGTTGTTGTTGTTCATTTGTTTTGGCATGTGCAGGTACCGGGAATCGAACCCGGGTCTCCGACAAGGCAGGCAAGAACTCTGCCACTGTGCCACCATTGCCCTTCCTAAATCACTATACATTAAAAAGTTTTTTACTTAAATAGATTCCTCAAGCTTCTAGGAGTTGCCAACTAACTGGATTATTATACTAAAACTCTAAAACAGAATGATACTTTGCCTCTGCAGAACCAAAAATATTTTTGTTCTGCAGAGGCAAAGAAATACAGACAATTAAGAACAAGCTAGGTACAAAGCAAGAGATGGTTTTGTGAGGGGAAAAGGAAGCAACGTATTCCAGATTGAAAGTTTATATTTCTTTATGTTATTCCTGAAATTTTTACTTCAAATTCTTAGGTACACTGCCAACAGAGAAAAAGAAGTCTATATTTATTTCATTGGTTCCTTTGGTTGTTGTTGTATTACTATAAACTTAATTTCTACAGTTTGTGTTTATGTCAAATCTATTCTGCTTTCACCATATTTTTCTACAAAGAACTGACAGATGTCTTAATAAAATATTACAGCAAATTTATAAACAAATATGTGCCATTAATTCTGGTATACTATTTTAAAATTGCATTAAGCATCTGTAGACTGGTAATGAGTTTTACTATCTTTTCATTTTGTGCAAAATATTGTTCAAATTACATAATGAATTGTGCGCTTTGTTCATGAAGTCTTCTGAATGAGTCATTAAAACAAACTTTTCCATTTTCACGCACATTTGTTAATTTGTCATTTTGTTTTCTCAATTTCCAAAATATAATTAATCCATATTGATCTGCCTGACACACAAAGTAGCTTCATTTGGAAGCTGTCATCTTCTAGCTGGTATTGCCTGACTCCCACTAAACACTACTTTTAGCTTTTGTAGAAACCTTGCAAACAAACAAAAATGAAAAATCCTGAGAAAAGTATATACCATTTAAAGTACTTATCAATTTTTAGGAAGTGGTTTACAAATTAAATGCACAAAATATTTTATGCCATTAAGGTTTTCATTCTATTTTTCTTCACATTTGCAAAAAAATGCTTCATAATTTTTCTATGTGAATCATCATTGATTTTAAATAGTTTTTACCAATCATAAATAGTGGATTATATTTAGAGATTTGCTATTTTTCATTAAAAATCTATTTACCTGAATTACAATATGAAATCACTTTTCTGATAGATGGGAAGACTTGAAATGTAAACAATTTTAGCTGAGCAACTTTAGTGTGTGTGTTTTTTTAAGAAAATCCACATGGTTTTAAAAGAATTTAAATATTTAAAATAATATGACTTTCCTTTTGTAAATTGTATTCTGCTTCTATTTCTTTTTATTCTTTCATTTGTAGAATTTTTCTATTGGAAATCTGAATGAATGCTACAAACAAAAATTAGAATGTATAAATGCTATTTAAAATCATAGATTTCCTGTCAGGGTAGATTTTTAAAACTATTTCAACTTTAAAAGCTTTTTAAAAATTGAGTAGTTTTAAACTGCAAATAAATGTTTTATTTAAAATATATCTTGAGTAAAAGAAATAAAGCCATATATAGAAATACATGAAAATTCTAAAAAAAAAAAATAGACCAGTGAGAAGTTTCTAAAAATTAATCATTTCTATGTAAGGCTCAACATAATGAATCATTGAAATGTGGCTCTAGCATCTTTTTAGAAATCATCAGGTTAATTATAAAACTTGAAGAATTTGACCCATTGTAAATATGATGTTTCCTGCATCTATTGGAAGGAGGATGTGTGCAATGGAAAATGAGCAAGAAAGATCTACTAGTTTTATCACTTCATCTCAAAAATACCAAATCTAATCACAACCAAAGTTCACTAAATAGTGGTTCAACATGTTATTGGAAAACTAGAACTTTAGGCCTCAAAGACTATATTTGAATAGCATAGGTAACTCGATGCTTAGCATAAAAGAAGAGTTAAAAGAAACAACAATCTTTCCCGCGCTATCAATCAGCTGTATCATTTTGCATTTCAAATATCATTTATCTTCATTAAACTTAATTCAAAACAAGAATAAAATGACAAAATTTCCCAAAGCAGTGCTGAGAATCACATTAAGCTTTAGTTACATACAAATTATATTTGAGAATTTGTAGGAGAAAAAAGTATGATGCACATCAAATTGTGTGACTATCGAAATTTTAGTATGGGGCTGTAGAAAAGTAAAATTGTATTATTATAATAAGTAGTATTTTTCTGGTAAGTATTAGTATGACTTTATTTTCTGGCTATCTTTTGAATATTTATGAGTTAGAATTACCTAAAAGAGACATCTACAAGTCTTTTTTCCTTTATAGAAAGAAAATAACTGATGTGAATATACCCTTCCCAAATTATCAAAGAAAATTATTTGATTTTAATATTCATAATTATAATTCTTGACATTTTGCAAGTCAATAGTTTAGAATATCATCACCTTACTTATGTATTTTAATGAATACACAGAATATATTAAGAACATAAAAAATGGAAAACTCATAGGAAACAAAGATCATATCAGTATTAAATTTGACTAGAAATAATGAACAGTTTCAATTCATTTAAAACTAAATAAAAAAATGGCCATAACTTTTCAATGTTGCACTCCTTTTAAATACAATGTATCAGGCTTAATGTTGATTTACATAAATAAATAATAAACATTTTTTAGTCTTTGCAAATCAAACAATTTGGAAAGTAAAAGAAATTTTTGATTCAAATCCATCAAGATGCAATCTGCCGTTGCAATTCTCAAATGAAAGAGTCAGTTGGCTTACTTAAAATAAAATCCTAAGAAAACAAAAACTAAAAAAAAAAACAAAAAAGGGAAAAAATAAAAAATAAAATCCTAAAAACTTCATCTCTTGAAAAAAATAAAAATTAAAAAACAGGCTATAACCACAATAGTGCTGGTAAAATTCTATGAAGTAATGATCATTATAAAGATACCGATAAATCCTCTAATGCATTCTAAATCAGCAAATTAACAAAGTATCATTCTTAAATTGACTTTATTGAAAAAGTGGGAATGCATTCCCTACTCTTAAATTTTCCAGAAGCACATATTTATATTTGCTAGTATCTCTTCCTTAAATGTTTTGTAGAATTGTTCAGTAAAAGCCATATGGGGCTGAAATTTTCTTTATGGGAAGTTTTTAAGCTATAAATTTCTAAGTATATATATAGGGTTATTCAGGTTATATATTTCTCCTTGGGTAACCTTTTGTAGTTTGTGTCTTTCAAGGAATTTGCCCATTTTATCAAGGTTGTTGTAGTGACTGTCAAAAAATCATTCATAGTAGTTCCTTGTCCTTTTGTTATCGGTAGCGTCTGTAGTTATGTCACCTCTCATTCTTGATTTCATAATTTCAGTCTTCTGTTTTATTATTTCTCTTTTCCTGATCAGGCTAACACTTAATTATTTGGGTCTTCTCAAAGAATCAGCTTTTAGTACACTGTTTTTCTACTGAATTGATTTCTATTTTTTTTTTTTTTTTCATGGGCAGGCACTGGGAATAGAACCCGGGTCTCCCTCATGGCAGGCGAGAACTCTGCCTACTGAGCCACCATGGCCCACCCTGATTTCTATTATTATCTTCATTATTTTCTGCCCTCCTCATGCTTTGGATTAATTTGCTTTTTTCTTATTTTTAAGATAAAATTGAAGTTATTAATGTGAGTACTTTCTTTTTTCTAATATGAGTTTAATTCTATAAATTCCCTCTCACATTCTCATACATAACCACAAAACAGTTAGCAAAATTAGGAAATTAACTTTAGTAACAGTAAAATTTACCATAGACTGATTCAAACTTTGCCAATTGCCCCACTAATCCATGGCAAAAGAAAAAAATGTGTTCTTGGCCTATGATTCAACCTGGGGTCACGTGTTGCTCTTTAGCATTTTTCTATACAGAACAGTTTCTCAGACTTTTGTTTTTCGTGACCTTGATGTTTTTGAAGAATAAAGGCCAACTATTTTGTTGAAACCGCCCCCCAAGTACTGCTTTAATTGAATTCCACAAGTTTTTGATATATTGTGTTTTCAATTTCATTCAACTCAAATAATTTCTAATATTACTTTTTATTTCTTCTTTGGCCCCTGAATATTTAGATGTCTGTTACTTTGTTTCCAAATGTTTGCAGATTTTCCAACTATCTTTCCACTGTTTTCATTTCATTGTAACTGGAGAACACACTCTGTATGACCTGAATTTTTTAAATATTTTAACTGACACAGCTTTGCACACACACAGTTCATAAATGGTATACAATCAATGGCTCACAATATCATCACATAGTTGTGTATTCATCACTATGATCATATTTTAGAACACTTACATCACTCCAGAAAAAAAGAAATAAAAAGAAAAAACTCATACATCCTATACCCCTTACCCCTCCTTCTCATTAACCACTAGTATTTTCATCTACCAAATTTATTTTACTCCTTATACTCCCTATTGCTTTTTTTATACATGTTTTTTAACTTGTCTGTCCATACCCTGGTTAAAGGGAGCATCAGACAGAAAATTTTTACAGTCACACAATCACACTGTAAAATTATCTTTATACAATCATCTTCAAGAATCAATGACTTGAATATTTTTAAATCTGAGGTTTGTTTTATGGTCTCCTATATAGGTCTACCTTGGATAATGTCCATGTGCTCTTGACAAGGAAGTGTACTCTGTTATTGTTGGGTGGAATGTTCTTTAAATATCAATTAGATCACAATGGCTAAAAGACTGATTCAATCTTTCAATATTCTTAATAGCTTTTAATTTTATTGAGAAAGGTATGTTTAATCCCTGACTATAATGGTGGAATTGTCTATTGCCCCTTGCAGTTCTTTTTTCTTTTTTTGCATTCTTGGCTTCGAAGTTCTGTTTTTTTGGTGCATAAATGTTTAGGATTTCGTCCTCCTGACAAATCGACCACTTTATCTTTATGAAACGAGTTTCTCCATTTATATTAAAAGCCTTTGCTCTGAAATTGACTTTGGTATTAAATGCAGCTACTCAAGCTTTCTTTTGATTACTGTCACTATGGTATATATTTTGCCATTCTTTTCCCTTTAACCTATTTGTATCTGTATATTTAGAGTAGGTTTCTTATGGGCAGCATACATTTGGGTCTTTTAAAATCTAATTTGACAATCTCAGTATTTTAATGGGATTGTTTATACCATTTACTTTTATAAATAAGATGTGAGAAAACTGATGTGATTGAATTTAAACCTACCATCTTCTTAGTTGTTTTCTCTTTCTTCCATCTGTTTTTTTCCTAAATCTACTTTTTCTGATTTTTTAATTTTACTATATTTTATTCTATTTTATTTCATTTGTGGTTTATTAGTTTAAACTGCTTCTGTATTTTTAGTAGTTGCTTTTTGGTTTATAGTATGCCTCTTTAACCTAACAGAATTTACTTTCAAATAATATAATCCACTTATAGTATAAGAACCTTACAATACTATGCATCCATTTCTCCTCCCCTTCTTGCTAGTGTTTTCAATACATTTTACTTTTACATATGTTAAAAACTCTACAATGAACTGCTTTTATTTTTGCTTTGAACTGTCAATTATCTTTTAAAGAGATTTTAAAAATCAGAAAAAATTTACATTTGCCCAAATGTTTACCAAAACTGGTGTTCATATCTTTTCATGGGTCCAGATTTATATCTGACCTCCTTTTCCTTCTGCCTGAGGGATTTTTGCTAACTTTTCTTGTAATGTAGCCTGACAGTGATGAATATTTCAGATTTTGTAGATCTGAAAAATTCTTAATTTTGGTTTCCTCTTTGAAAGATACATTCCCTGCGTAGAAAACTGCAAATTGATATACTTTATCCAGCACTTTAAAGATGCTGCTCTACTGACTCTTGACTTGCATTACTTTTGACAAAAAGTGCATTCTCATCTTTATTTTTATTCTGTGCATATGTGCCTTTCCTTTCTGAATACTTTCTTTATTATTGGTCTTGACAATTTGATTATCTTGTTCCTCAGAGTAGTTTTTTCAAGATTCTTGTCCTGAGGGTTTCTGTAATTTCTTGGATCTGTAGGTGTATGGTTTACATCAAACTTAGAAAATTTGGGGCCATTGTTTCTTCAAATATTTTTCCACCACCCCTCTTTTGCTTTGGGTACTCCAATAACACATATATCAGTCCACTTAAAATTGTTCCACAGCTCACTGATGCCCTAGTCAACATTTTCAGTCTTTCATCTGTTTGTTTTAATATAGGATCTTTTTTATAGATGTCTTCAAGTTCACAAAATCTTTTTTTTTTTTTTGCAATGTCTAATCTGTGCTGAAAGCATCTAATATATTTTCGCTTCCAACATTTGATTTTCTTATCCTTAGGTTTTCAAATTTTCAAATATCTTCCAATAACTTTACATAACATGTTAAGTTTTATTCTAAATATTGGACACATGGAATACAGTTTTAATATCTGTTTTAATGTTTTATATACTCTTTGTTTTAAATTCTCTTATTTGCATCATGTGTGGGTCATTTAAATTGACTTATTGGTTTCCCATTTATTTTCCTGAATATTCACATGCCTGGTAATTTTGGATTTAATAAGAACTTCAGAATTTTACATTGTTATGTGCTGGATTTTGTGTGTATTTGTGTATGTGTATGTATGTATGTATGTATGGGTTAATATTCTTGAGTTTTGTTCTGGGACTAAATTAAATTACTTGGAAACAGTGACTTTTTTTCAAAGTTTGTTCTTAAATTTCATTTGACAGGACCAGACCAGTCCGTAGAGAGAGTTGCTATATGGACTGTCATAGGAACACAGGCTGAGACCAACAGAGACTCCCAGCTAAGGGCTGCTTTTATTACTTTTGCAGCACAAAGGGTCCGGAAGAGCCTAACCATATAAGGGGTTATAACAAGGCAATAGGAAAATTTTCTGTCTTAATATTCACAATCCAATGGGTGAGATAGAACAGACATAATTCTAATACAATATGATTGTCAATAAATTTATAAGATATTCCACAGCCTTTTCAAGTTCAAACCATTTCTGATCATTTATTTTTTATGTGCACAAACTTTGTGTGCCATCTCAAATTCTTACCTCTGACTCCTTTTTCCCAAAGTCTGTCTTTGACAAACTCACCTAGCTGGCTGGTGTCCAAGTTTAAGCTATACGTTTATCTGGTCATCAAATGTCACCTATGCAGCCCGGCAATTACTGAATCCCTCATCGCCCAGCCATTTCCTCACTCAGATGAAATCCTACTCTGCTGAGTATGGGCTGCAGCTTCCTGGAGTCATTGCAAAATGGAAGGATAGCAGCCCTGAAATGTAAAGAGTTTCACTCCATGGAGTGATCCTTGACCAATGAGATACAGGAGATGGAGGGAGACAAACAGATAAATCCTTCTCCTTTCTTTCCTTTCATACTGTTCTCTAAGGCTTAATTTCCCCAAAGGAAGTCCCACATTCAAGAGAACACACCTATTAAACAAGATTCTATTTCATTTTGCTAATTCTGAAGTTGTCATTAGTGTAGTAATCCATTATATCTTTCTTTGCCTTCCATAATTTATTCCTCACCCTCAATGCCTACAGTTTGCATATCTCAAAGAAAACGGCAGCACTTTAATCTTTGCCTTGGGCTTTGATTTCTAAAGGACCAAGCCTAAGACAGAGTTCTCCATAGTCTTCATTCTATTACATAGACTTTCTATCTTATTAGGTGATGAAACTAGATAAAATTAAAACAGAATTCTGAACTGTTTTATTATACCCTTACCCTATAACTTCTGTGTTTTGAATCTGATCATAAAATGCTTGTTTTACCCAAATTAAGGGTAAAAGTGCTGGGTAGTGAAATGCATTTCAGATCAAAATAACTCCCACAATTTTTCTATTTTTATAAGAATGCATATTTGTTAAGTTTAGTGGTCTGAAGAAGTTAAGCACGAACACGTTTGGCAGAAACAATTTTGAAGGATCCTTTCCATATGTTTATGGAAACTACCTTTAAGGATTCAATGAAAACTGGTTAAGCTAATGATATGAAATTATGAAAACTTAATAACATTGAAGTGAGATAAATTTCACGCCGATGAAAAATAAATAATTATTTAATTAGAATACATGAAAATAGTAAACCAGTACACTAACACCCCCTGGAGGTCAGCCGTTTACATGCTTTGGGTTGAATATTTCAAAGAGATAACTAATGTTATAACCACTCATAAATATTTTCAAGTTAGTACAATGACATGGACAATAAAACATTATATTCAGGTTGCAAGCCATTCACCTACATGGGCTAAGAAGGATTCTCCTTTTGCCTATACATTAGGCATTTCTTTCTTTTGTGTGATGTGAGAAGGTTACTTTCTCAAGTAAAAAAGCACTTGTAGTACATTGCACAAGGTATTAAAATAAATTCCTGAAATTTAGAATTACTTAAAACAACAATGGAGAGCACTATGGGAAAATGGTGCAGTAGGGAGCTCCAGGACTCAATCCTTCCATCAGAACAACTATTAAATAGGGAGGAAGTGTCTAAAACAACTATTTTGAATCTCTGGAGGCCAGTAGAACACTGTACAGTACCCTAGGAAAAGTGAGAGGAGGACATTGACAAATTACTGTAAAGATAAGTAAATTGCTCTCTCTCCACTGTAGTTACCAGTCCCTGCCACCAGCACTCATCCCACACTCTGGCGTCAGGCTACCATGGGGTCCAGTCCAGGCTAGCTCACTGGTATGAGAAAGGGGAATAAAAATCCTCTTCCCCAACGCAGGAGTAGGCACAGCCAATCACTGATCACAACTTTTGATTAGAGACTTCCAATCCCTGGGGATCCAGCTCTGAGGGCAGCCAATGATTCTGCCTGTCACAGAAGGGCCACAGCAGAGAAGACTTAAAAACACTGCACTCCCTCAGGGCTGTGGGGGAAAAAGTTGAAGGGCTGCATTTGATGGGGAAGCCAGGAAAGCTCAGCTTTAGGGAGCCAGAAGGACCGCTCTTGGCACCCCTCCTGATCCTCTCCTCAGGACATTTTAGAGCCAGTCTGTACCCTCTTCAAGGCAAAAGCCTGGGAAAGACTGGCTTGGGAAAATCCTCTGAGGCATGCCCCTCTTCCCAGAATGTGACCTCCAGGTAAAGAAGCTTGAAACAAGTAAAGGATTATAAGAAATCATAGAGGGAGTCTGGGGCAAAGCCTTGTCAGCTTCAAACACCCAGGACAGGAAGCTCTGTCTCCTGGGAAACAGAGGGGACAACCAAACTCCTGTAAACAGGGCAACTCCAAAACAACTAGCAAGCAAAAGCCCAGGACAAGACAGGCCCAGAAAGGCAGGGAAAACCCTGCACACCACAGTTGCTTGGGCAGACCGTCCTGATAGCAGAGCTGAATCAGCTCAAGAAAATCTCTGTTGTATCACCTGCTGATTACAAAATTAAGAAATCGATATCTCAGGGAATAAATCCTAGAGATAACATTTCAAAATATCATAATGCACAGTGTTCAATAAACAGTACAAGACAAACAATGATACAGGAAATGATGGCATGTCCAGAGAAAGAGGAGAAAAAACAACAAAGACAACCAGAATGTGAACATACCGAACAAAGCCTTTAAAAAACGATCTTTTTTTCTCCCTTTGTATAAATTTTTAACGTACAAACATTTAAGAAGACAAACCAGAAAGCAGTTTTTATATTGAACCAGCAGAGATGATGACAGTCAGCTGTATTAGCAAGATCTACAACCGATATTAAGTCAAGACAGCTCCTGTTAGATAAACCTTCAAAGCTGAACTCTTCTACCCTATTTGTTGATAGCAGAATCAGAGAATTAAGCAAAGAAAACCTCTTCAGTTCCTTACTTCTCAGTCTTCCTTCTTAGGCCAAGAGGTCAGAGCAGCACCAGGAAAGGGTGCACTATTAACCAGAAAGAGGTGGTAAGAATGGCACTGACAACAACTTACAACCTTCAGGGTTCTTGGCCCACAAGACAATTTTAAGAGCTTCACTTGTATACGTGAGTGGTGATTGGCCCATGGCTGGTATGTTGGTCTGATCTATGGGATTTATGGCACATATTTGGTGGACTGAAGGGTTCTAGGCCAATAAACAAAGGCTGCATCTTCAGTGCAATAAGGCATCTGCTGCTACCCCAAAATATCTTAAGGCAAGGAGCGATTACCAGACATGGAGACTCAAATCTAGGATTCTGCAAAAATAGAATCTGGAGTTCTGAGTTTCCCAATTTAGTGAAAGCCAAAGGTCCTAGAACAGAATGCTAGATAGCCTCCCATTAACCACCCTGGAGAGAGCTAAGGTCATTTTGAGAAGAAAAGAAACATTAACCACCCTTCCCTTCAAGTTTTAGCTTCCAACAGAAATTGAGGCTCTGAAAATTCACAAACACTTTTTCCAGGCAAGAAGGCAATGGATAAAAACACTTAAAGTGCTGACATAAAACAACCAACAGCCAAGAATTTTATGTTTGGCATGGCAGTCTTTCAAGAATAAGGGATAGATTAAGACATTCCCAGATAAACTAAAGCTGAAGTAGTTTATCACCACTAGACCTCCATTACAAGCAGTGCGAATGAGAGTTCGTCAGATCAAAAGCAAAGGATAGTAGAGAGTGGTTCAAAGTGCCACAAAGAAATAAACACCTGTGGTAAAGGTAACCATTTGTGGTTATTAATGCCAATATTATTGTGTGTTGATTGGTATATAATTCTACTTCGTAGTTCCTACAGGTGATACGCTGATTTGAAAGGATTTGTGCACCCTAGAAAAGCCATGCCTTAACCCTAATCCAATCTTGTGGAAGTGACCATTTCTCTTAAACCCTATTCAGCACTGTGTATTGGAGACTTGATTAGATTATCTCCATGGAGATATGACTTGCTCAATTGTGGGTACTAACTTTTGAATAGAGGGAGATGTGACTCCATCCATTCCACGTGGGTCTAGATTAGTTTATTGGAATCCTTTAAAAGAGGAAACATTTTGGAGAAAGCTTTAGAATGATGAGAGAACCACAGAGTCCACCAGCCAGAGACCTTTGGAGATGAAGAAAGAGAACATGACTGAGGAGCTTCATGAAGCAAGAGGCCTGGAACTTCATCGGCCTTTCTTGAGTGATGGTAACCTCTTGTTGGTGCCTTAATTTGGACATCTTTATAGACTTCCTTTAATTGGATCATTTTCTCAGCCTTAGAACTGTAAACCAACAACTTATTAAATTCCCCTCTTTAAAAGCCATTCTAGTCTGGTGTATCACATTAGGCAGCTAGCAAACTAGAACAGGTGTTAAAATGCAAACACATAAAAAGTAATGATAAATCTATGGCTTGGGATATACAGTGTAAAAGATATAAATGGTAACAAGTTTCTTTAAAAAGGCATGGGGTAGAAGGGTATAGGAAAATTACATGGATATGTCACTGAAGTTTAAGTTGGTATCAAACCAAATATAATTGTTACATATCTAGGATGCTAAATTTTAACCACAAGGAAAATAGATGAAAAATATATCCAGAGAGAAAAGAGAAGGCACTCAATGTGGTACAACACACAAAAATCAAATGAATATAAAATTAGGTATTAACAGAAGAATTAGGGGAAGAAGTATGACTTTTTAAAAACTAAATAGAAAAATGACTAAGAAAGTTCTGCATTATCAGTAGTGAGTTTCAATTTGAATGAATAAAGAACTCCAGTCGAAATGTAGAGATTGACGGAATGGATAAAAAAGCATGACCCAACTATATATGCTGTCTGTAAGAGACACACCTTAAATTCAAAGACACAAGAAGGTTGAAAGTAAAAGGAATGAAAAATAACACTGTGCAAGTAGTGACCAAAATAAAGCTGGAGAACCTACACTAATATTAGATGAAGTAGATCTTAACTAAAAAACAAGTTACGAAGGACAAAAATACATCATTATATACTGATAACGGGTCAATTCAACAAGAAAATGTAACAATTATAGATATATATGTACCTAACAGTAGAACCCCAAAATATATGAAGGAAATACTGACAGATTTGAAGGGAGAAGCTGGCATTTCTACATTAATAGGAGACTTTAATATACCACTTTCAATAAGGGATAGAATATTTGGTAAGAAGATAAATAAGGAAATAAAAGATGCTACTGTAAGCCAACTAGATCTAACAGACATATACAGAACACTTCACCCAACAAAACAGAATACTCATTCTTCTCATGTACACACACATTACTCTGCAAAAGCAACCATATTTTCGGTCACAAAACAAGTATCAATAAATTCAAAAATATTGAAATCATACAATATGTATTTTCTGACCACATCAGAATGAAGCTGGAAATCAATAACAGAGAGAGAAATAGAAAATTCACAAATATGTGGAGAATATACAACATACTCAACCAATGAGTTAAATAGGAAATCACTAACAATGTCAGAATATCTCAAGGCAAATGAAAATGAAAACACAACACACCAAAACCTATGAGACACAGCAAAGGTATGGCTATGAGGCAAAATATAGCTTTAATGCTTGCCTTAAAAAGAAGAAAAACTTCAAATCAAAGACCTAACCTCAAAACTAGAAGAAGAAGAAAAGAAAAGCAAACTAAATCTAAAGTAAACACAAACAAGGAAATAAAGATTAGAGTAGGGATAAATGAACTAGAACTAAAACACTATAGAGCTATGGGTGCATGGGTGGTTCAATTGTAGAATGTTCGCCTTCCATGCGGGAGACCTGGGTTTGATTCCTGGACCATGCACCTAAAAAAAAAAAAAAAGCTATAGAGCTAATCGGCAAAATGAAAAGTTGGTTATTTGAAAAGAGCAAAATTGACAAACAGTTAGATGCACAAAGAAAAAAGAGGGAAGATACAAATAACTAAAATCAGTACTACTGACACCACTGAAATAAAAAAAAAAACTATGTGAAGACACTATTTACAACTGTACATCAATAATTTGGATAAACTAGATTAAAAGAAAAAATTACGAAAAACACATAAGAAGTCCTTACAAGGACTCAGAAAGAAATAGAAGATCTTGACAAACTGATTACTACTAAGAAATTGAATCAGTAATTAAAAATCTCCCAACAACAACAACAAAAGCCCAGGACCAGAAGGCATCACAGGGGAATTAAACCAAAAAGACTTAATTCCAATTCTGCTCAAACTCTTCCAAAAGTTATAAGGGGACACTCCTAATTCATTCTACAAGGACAGTATCATCCTCATACCAAAGCCAGAAAAAGATACCACAAGAAAAGAAAACTACAAACCTATATTTCTTATGAATATAAATATAAAAATCCTGAACAAAATATGAGCAAATAGAATTAACAGCATATTAAAAGAACTATACACCATGATCAAGTGGGATTTATCCCTCATAAGCAAGATTGGTTCAATAAAAGGAAATCAGTTACTGTAATACACCATATTAACAGAATGGTGGGGAAAATCATGACCATCTCACTTGATGCAGAAAAGCCATTTGACAAAATCCAGTACTCCTTCTTGATAAAAACACTTAGATCACTAGGAATAGAAGGAAACTTCCTTAACATGATAAAGGGCATATATTTTTCAAAAAAGTCCACATAGCTAACATTCTACTTAATGATGAAAGACTAAACGCCTTCACACTAAGATCAGGAAAAGACAAGGATGTCCACTATCACCACTGTTATTCAACATTTTACTGTAAATTTTGTAGATAATTAGGCAAGAGGAAAAAAAATACATACAAATTGGAAAGGAAAAAGTAAAACTTTCCCTATTTGCAGATGACATGATCCTATATACAGAAAACCCTGAAAAATCCACAACAAGACTAAAGTAAAGAAACAAGTTCAGCAAAGAGGCAGGATATAAGATCAACACACAAAAAATGCCTGTTGCATTTCTATATACTAGTAATGAACAATCTGAGGAAGAAATCAAGAAAAAATTCCATTTACAACAGCAACTAAAAGAATAAAATAATATCTAAGAATAAATCTAACCAAGGAGTTAAAAGACTTGTACATGGAAAACTACAAACCACTGCTAAAAGAAAACAAAAAAGACCTAAATAAAGAGAAGGACATTACATGATCATGGATTGGAAGACTAAATATTGCTAAGATGTCAGTCTTACCCAAAGCAATGTATAGATTCAATACAATCCCAATCAAAATTCCAAAAACCTTTTTTGTAGAAATGAAAAAGCAGATCATTGAATTTATATGGAACAGTAAGGGGTTCCAAATATCTAAAGACATCTTGAAAAAGAAGAATGAAGTTGGAGGACTCACACCACCTGACTTTAAAACTTATTACAAAGATACTGGCACAATGACAAGTGTATAGACCAATGAAATCAAACTGGGAGCTCAGATACCAACCCTCACATTTATGCCTAACTGATTTTTCACAAGGAGGCAGACACCACTCTATTGTGAAAAAAATAGTCTCTTCAACAATCGTGCTGTGAAAACCAGATCTCTATTCACATTTTAAAAAGTCCCATCTCTCACTTTTTATAAAAATCAACTCAAAATCGATTTTTCAAAAACTAAATATAAAAGCCAAAACTGTCAAACTCCTAAAGGAAAACATCTTCAGGATCTTGTGTTAGACCTTGGTTTCTTAGACTTTTCACCTAAAGCACAAGCAGAAAACAAAAGATAGGAAAATGGGACTTGATCAAAATTAAAAACTTCTGCATCTCAAAGGACTGTGTCATGAAAGTGAAAAGACAACCTACTCAATGTCAGAAAATAGTTGAAAATCACATATCCCATAATGGTTTAATATCTATAACATATGAAGAAATCTTTTAACTTAACAACATAAAGACAAACAACCTGATTTTAAAAAATGGGCAAAAGATGTGAAAATACATCTTTCCAAGGAAGATACACAAGTGGCCAGAAAGCATGAAAAGATACTCAAGATCATCAGTTATCAGGGAAATGAAAATCAAAACCCCAAGGAGATACCATTTCAGACCCATTAGAATAGTTGCTACTAAAAAATGGAAATATATGAAGTGTAGGGGAGGATACAGAGAAATAGGAATACTCATTCTTTGCTGGTGGGAATGTAAAATAGTACAGCTACTGTAGAAGACAGATTGGTGGTTCCACCAAAGCTAAGTATAAAAATACTATATGACCTGGTATTTTAGTTTGTTAAGCTGCCAGAATGCAATATACCAGAAATGGAATAGCTTTTCAAAAGGGAATTTATTAAGTTGCAAATTTACACTTCTAAGGCCATGAAAATGTACAAATTAAGGTACCAACGAGAGGTTACCTTCACGTAAGGAAGGTTGGTACCATCAGGAACACCTCTGTCAGCTGGGAAGGCATGTGGCAGATGTTCGCTCGGGTCTCTGGCTTCTGGATACCTCTCTCAGCTGGGAAGGCACATGGCGACATCCGACATCTTTTTCTCCTCATTTCATAAGGCTTCCCCAAGGGCGTTTTCTTTCTGCATCTCCAAAGGCCTCTGGCTGTGTGGGCTCTGTCAGCACTGAAGCTTTTTTCAAAATGGTTCCCTCTTAAAGGACTCCAGTAAGCAACCCCATCTTGGATGGGTGGAAACACATCTCCATGGAAACCACCTAATCAAAAGTTACCACCCACAATTGAGTGGGCCACATATACATGGAAACAACAAAAAAGATCCTATCCAGCAATATTGAATGAGGATTAAAGAACATGGCTTTTCTGGGGTACACGACAGTTTCAAACCAGCACACTTGGCCATCCCACTACCCCATGTATACCCAAAAGAATTGAAGCAGGGACTCAAACAGATATTTGCACACCAACATTCATTGCGGCATTATTCACTACTGCCAAAAGATAGAAGCAACCCTAATGTACATTGACCAATGAATAGATAAACAAAGTGTGGAGTATACATACAACGGAATATTATTCAGCCATTAAAAGGAATGAAGTCTTGATTATGTGCACCAACATGAATGAACCTTGAAGACATCATGTTGAGTAAAATAAGCCAGAAACAAAAGGACAAATACTGTATGCTCTCACGAATTTGAAATAACTGGAATAAGCAAACTCATAGAGTCAGAATCTAGAATACAGGTTACCATGGGATGGGGAGGGGATAGGGAATGTGAAGTTAAGGCTTAAAATAGATAAATGGATAAAATAGATATATGGGATTTAATCAAAATTAAAAACTTTTTCCTTTAATAGGACTTTATCATGAAAGTAAAAAGACAATTTACATAATGGTAGAAAATATTTGGAAACTACATTTCCAATAATGTTTTAATATCCAGAATATATAAATAAATCCTTCAACTTAACAAGAAAAAGACAAACAACCCAATTTAGAAAATGGGCAAAATTTATGAATAGACGTCTCTCTAAAGAAGATATACTAATGGTCAGAAAGCACATGAAAAGATACTCAACATCATTAGTCATCATATACAGGGTTCCTATTTGGAATGATGGCAAAGTTTTGCTAGTGGGTGGTGGTGATGGTAGCACAACATTGTGAGTGTAATTAATAGCACTGAAATATATATATCTGAATATAATTAAAAGGGGAAATGGTAGATTGTATATATGGTAACAGAAAAAGGTTTTTTAAAAAAAATCTATTGAACTATATTATGTAGTGAACCCTCAGTTAAACCAAAGAGTATAGTTAAAAGTACAATTATAAAAATGTGTTATTATCAATTGTAACAAATATTCCACACCATTGCAAGTTGTTAATAATAGGGTGGTATAAGGGAATCATGTATTTTATGCATTATTGTTCTGCAGCAAGAAATACACGACAGTAAGGAACTAACATGGCTATGAAGGTCACTCACATTAGTATGTGAGATTAACTCTACCAGATGACTCTTCTTTCTCTATTTCATTGATGTCACTCTCCCTCTCACAGTTATTTGTAAGACCTTTATCTGCGACAATTTAAACTAGAAAAGTGTCATGGAGGAAAACATATGTTGGCCTGGATTTCTAAATAAAAGAGTATTCATTCACTCTGTATCTTAAAAGACAATATAAAAATAAAAGAGAATAGCAGCCATGTTTTAAAAACATTCAAAAAATGTTTTTAATCAAATTGAATTCATAGAAAGCCATTTTTCAAAAACGATAAAAAGTAAAAAATATATATTAGTATGCTAGATACCCCTGTTTTCCTTCCAGATTTATTGTCCATGTTTTCCTACCTCTTCTCTGTCTCTAACCTGTGTGAACTACATTATTAACATCTTCCTTGTCCCCTAGCGTCTGGTTGCATTCGGCTAATAGGAAGTCACACAGCAGACGTGAGTAAGAGAAGAGAGTGACATCAGCTTATAATTTATTCCCTGGGCCTCTTCATCTGAAGCTGAATGTTTCTCTGACAAAAGAAAGAAAATCAGGAAACCTAACTTCATATTCCGTCTGAACACCCATTATCTGTGCTGCCCTGAGTCAAGTCACTCAGCTAGCCTGAGTATCAGCCTCCTCAGCAGTGAAGCACAAGGTCTTAATTGAAGAAGCTCTGTATTTGTATCCAGAACCAAAATACTGGGAAATAGTTATCTAATGCAAATCGTGCACATCAATGTATTGTATTCCTAATTTCTTTGACTTTTGTCCATACCTGAATATTCTTCCATTGCTTGCTCCATTCAGCACCACATCTCCCATGTACTTCTAACCAATAGAAACAACTGAGGCACATTTTCCTGAAGAGGTGATGAGGAACCATGGAAGATGCTAGTGTAGCTTAGAAAGTATTCTTTTTTCCTTCTAGCCACTGAATGACTACTTACTTGTTCTCTCTTAATGTTCTCTTCTCTAAACAAAGTGTCAAGTGTGTTCTAATGACAAGCTATATCTGTTTTAGGCAAAATTTGACAAAAATGGTGATTGTAATATTATAGGATAATACTTAAAGATCTTGAACTAGAAAGGCCCCTTTTCAGCTCCTGTTCTGCTTGCTGGCTCAAAGTCGCTTCATCATTTTTTTTAACATTTTTTTTTCTTATTAGAGAAATTGTGTGTGTACAGTACAATCACGTATAAAATTCAAGACTCCTATTTAACACCCCACCACTAAACCTTATATTATGCAATATTTGTTACAATTGATAGCATGTTTTAATAAGTGTATTATTAACTAAACTCCATAGCATAACTCAGAATTTGCAGTTTCTGTGGTGTAGCTCCATGGATTTAAAAAATTTTTATTCTGTTACCATTTATACAATCTACCATTTCCCCTTTTAATCACATTCAGACACTGAGTGTGAATGAATTTCACTCAGACACTGAGTGAATTTCTTTAATCAAAACACAAGAGTCTGAAACCAAACTAGCTTTAATTTGCAGTAGTCCAAATTTGGCAAGAAAAAAATGTTTTTGCTTTAGTTTTGGGTTGCAAAGGGATTTAGCTTTAATATCTGAAGCCAAGTGTGGAGGACAAAAAAAAGATTTGAATCAAACATCTTAGAAGACTGCAGCATGCAACAAAATCAACTTATTTGTACATATGACATTGATTTTAAAAACCCTCCCTGAAAAGGAGAAGAAAAGGCATCTGGAGAAGATCAAGGGGAATCTAAATAAGATTTACTTGTTGTCCAGGTCCTTGAGAACATGTCCACTTTCTCTAGCTGGAAGTCACAGAGAAATGGTGCCCCGAAGGTGTGGCTAAAGCCCTTCTCCTGACTAATCTGGCATCATTGTACCTATCCTCTCACCAGGAAATGAAGGCCACTGTCTCAACCAATAAAGAACATCTTGAAGCAGGAAAAAAAAAGCATTTTAATAAAGAGAACTCCTTTTTTAATAATTCCAAATACCATCCCCAAGGATCACAATTTTAGACTTAAGCTGTTCATAGACAGCTCAAAAAGATTATAAACAGTTAAAGAGATTATTAACTCTTATCACAATGGTAGGCGTATGGCAGGAATTCTGTGTATATGATTCACAAATGCTGATTTAATGAATAACTGAACCTCATAATTGTAGCTTTCATCACTTTTCTGGTATTTTAATTGGTAGGACTACAACAAAGCAAGATTTTCGGGGTGCTACAGAAATCTTTGCCAATAACACAAAATACTATCTTATCTTCAATTTACATTTAAAAATACTTTATAAAATGTTTTAAATATACTTTTTATGTGATTCTCACATTAGCTTTAAAATTATTTATATCATGTAATTTTTCCAGCTTAGATGTTATAACCTTGGAGACACAACAACAAAAAGCAATTCTCAACTCAAATCAGTTTTTGCATGCCAATATTTTTTCTCAGTAAGTTCAAAGGGATTGGCTGTTAGCCAATTCTACGAAATATTTGAATCAGTCAATTCGATTTGGTTAGATATCATTCCCTTTCATGGCCTGTAAGAGTTAAATAGTATCCTCTGAGATCTTGTATACTCTGAGGTTGCTGAGGGCCGTATTTCTGGTTTTCACGTGGGTGCAGAAACAGAGAAAATGCTATACAAATGTCTTAATAGTCATAGAGACTAGAATTTCCAGGTTTATCCCTATTTCAGCACAGTGTAGATTCTAGGTAGAAATGAAGGAATTGACTCCTCAGGGCTTTTCAGCTTTACAACTGTATATAGATTGGCCCTGAGTTATTGATTTATGCACCCAGCTACTGCCACTCCTTTCATGAGGGCATTCTGAATGCTGCTAGGACTAGTGTTGAAGAACTTCAAAGGTCAGTGAAAGAACACAGAGCAGTCTTTTTGCTGAAGATGTCTGCTGACATGGGTACATTTTCCCTGGCTTACTTGCTCCTCTTAGAATTACTAGTGGTTCTTTTTTTCTATTTTAATATAAACTCATTAATACTTCCAGAAGTTTTGAACAAAATTCCTATTCACCTAGGGATATTAAATTTTCCATAAGTAATATAGTAAAGCAGATTTAGAATTGCACTTTATTTGAAAATAAAGGAAAAAAACTCATTTAAGAAAGGTATATATATTGGGTTATTTTAATTGTAATACTAAATATAATTTCCACCAGAAACCACATTGAATGCAAATCTGTTTGAAAGCACTAATTTTAAATATTATATTTGTTTTAATATGAGAGGGAATAGCAGTTACAAATTTAGGAACAGACTTTTTTACTTTTATAAATGAATACTTTCAAATATTTGTCTTGATACTATTTCTGCTGCAAATTATAGCTGAATTATCACTGGTTTGTTCCTTTATTTCATAATCTAGTCCCAAATCGCTGAGACATGAAAAAAGAATGTAATAATTCTTTACCTCAAAGAAAAATCTAAACATATTAAGTATATAATTAATATTTTATTAAAACTTTATATTAATATAATACTTAATGCATTGAAATGATTAATATTTAACTATTTATCAACAGTCTCAGTTAAAATATGAACACAGCCAAAAGCCTATTAGCTATGCTACCTTCTTTTCTAGTGAGTTCCATGAGAGAGATCTACCAATTATTTCATAAGAAGTCTGTTGGTTGGTTGTTTAGCTTGATTTAGGTTTTAAACTTTCTGATAAACTTTAACAAATCAAGATCACTGTCATAATAATTTATAAATCAAAAAGATAAAGCTTTCTATAAGATTTATTACATTATTCCTTGAAATATTTAAGGAAGACTAATAAAATAGATAGTGAGTATATAACAGGATAGGTTTTCCCCTTTAAAAAGTTTACCATTTTAAATGGTAAATGGCTGTAGATATTTTCACTATAGAAAATAACTGATTACTATCAATGGGAAAATGTGCTGCTTAAATTCAACCACCCTATTGTTATTCATCTTCCAAACACATTATGTTTATTAGATATTTCCTTTGGAGCTTTCCAGTACCAAATAAATTGTGCTAACTCCAATCACCTAAGCCTAATGATTTAAATCCTTTTATAAAAAAAACAAAAGTCATTGATTTATTTTTAACTAATGTAGTTTGGCTTCAATTTTCTTTGTTAGGATTAGATAATTGTTCTAACATGTTTATGCGTAAACTTGAGTTGCATCTTTTCAAAAAGACTTATGTGATCATAAAAAGAGACATCTATTCATTTTGTCTAAAATTTGTCCTCTATTTCTATTTAACTCATTTCCCTTTGAATGAGTGGTAGGAGCTACAATAGTTTAAAAGCAGATTAAGAAATTGATATTGTTGCAGGATCAATTCTACAGTTTTGGTGCATGCTAAATTTCTAAGCAGAAATCAGGTAAATGTTTGCTGATAATAAAATGAGTTACTTGTTCCCTTTTGTAATGGTAGTTCCTGCCTCCAGTCTCCTAATAACTGTAAATCATTTCTGTACCCTGTGATTTGGAATTTAGAGAAGAAGCAAAATTCCTAGTCTATGGAAGATTTAAGTACCAAATCAGATCTCTTTTATTTTAAAGGAAAAATTAGCTTTGTCTAACAGGCTTAAGCTTTTATTTCTTCATGGCTGTGGGGTAGATATGTGTTGTGGGAAAAACATAGCAAAGCCACAGGTCTTGGGTGATATCCTGACTGCTGAAAGGTTAAGCAAATCAGCAATAACATCTAAACCAGCACTAAGACTACGTAAATGTGTTACGTTAGATTAACACTTTATGACTCCAGGTGCAAATTTTGAAAATAATACATGACAGCTTGAATGAAGGAGCCAATTTAGGTTAAATATAGTATAGTGTTTTATTCATGAAAATGCACTTCATTTTTAGAAATTACTGATAAATGTTAAACTCTGATAGGTATTTTTCCATCCCAGAGGAGCCATATTATGACCTATAGTCCCCAAAGAAAATAAGCTGCTTAAAATAGCACATTAAAATAAAATTTAAAAAAAATTTAAAGGTTGAAACATCTCAACCTTGAGAAGTAAGCTATACATTTCACTTACTACATCTTTTCTTATTGTAAATATAAGAAAATATGTGCTGAATTACAAAGGAATAACCATAAGAAAACTGTTCAAATAAGGTCTGTCAAACTTCTTAGAGATACTGAACACAATAATATTATCTTGCTGTCTTCAGGTGTTTTCTCACACATTTTAAAAGACATCTCAATGTCTTTTAATAAATGCCAGGGTTTTTAACATTTTTTTTTCACCTGAATAGCTTAATGTTTTTTTTTTGTTGTTGTTGTTTTTGTCATTTTTTCTTACTGGCATTGTTGAAAATCAGATGCCTGAAAGATAACTGGATATATAAATTAAAGGAAATTTTGGCATATTATGTTTAAACTAATTTTAAATAAATATATGGAAATTTTAATACATAATTTCTACTATGTCAAACCAAAAGTAGAACACCTTCAAATAATTTTAATGTGAGTTAAGAGTTTGCTTACATGTTTCCTCTAAGATCTAGAAAAAGACTACCAATATTAATATTCAGATTTTACCTTCAAAATTCATGACCCTAATTTTCTGTTTTGACAGGCAAATACAATCAATAATGTGGAATTAAATGGTGTTTCAATACAGAAAAATAGAATAAAATAATGAATAATTTGTCATATCTTCTTGTCTTTGTTATCACTACTTCGAGGTTTCTTATACCACTACCACCAATAGAGTGAACTCCTTCAATAAATCCTGAGGTTGCCTGACGAGCATCCATTCCCTCCTTCCTTCTTTTTATTCTGATTAGCATAAGCCAATCATACTAATCTTTGCCAAGGTTTTTGCAGAAACTCAGAGTTAAATCAATTGATAGTATTCTCCTAGAGATTGTTATTGGGTCATATGGGCCACCCCGACGAGATGAGGACTTCAATTCCAAGACGCATGTTGCTGGCAGCCATCTTTTGATGGGGAGCAAAGTCAAAGCCAATACCTAGAGGCTACATTGAGGAAATGGCAGAGAAACAGAAACCTGATAGCGTCAGACCAGGACCTTTTCCTACCTCTGGACCTCCTTCTCTATGAGACAGTAAATGCCATTAATGTCCCTGGCATTTATTAAAAGTCAGGGTTTTATAGTCAAGGTTTCTTTTACTTGTAGCCAAGAGCATCCTAACTGACACAACTGTTTTGGGATATCTTTGGTAATTGTAGTAAACAATTAATGTTGGAAATTTCATTTATTGATCATCCTTTTTAGTATTATAGGTGGTTTCTCAGTTAACTAGATGAAACAAAAACAGCCTATACAAATCCTCCAGTGACCACACTAGTCTGATAATTTAACAAAAGTTACTTTCAAATGAACATAGCACGAAATTCCCAGTGCCTCCATCCTATGGCAGGAAGATCCCACAGTGGGTCATTGCACACTCAGGACAGATATTAATGGCTAGTATTGAGGTACTATTACAAGTTCTTTCTGGACCTGCTACGTGACTCCTAGATACTCTCCAAGTTTCTTGTTGAGAAGGCCTACGAAGTAGCACTGGGTCTCAGGAAATCATTTAAAGAATTATTGATTTAATCTACCTGGCTGCAGCCTTGCCCTCAATCACAAGCTTTCATAGCATCCTCCATGTCTGCTCCTGTCCATCATTCAATCAAAAATACTCTCTCACTGATTCATCACCCTGACTCCCATCAATTTTGTTATATCAGAAATGTATGCACATTTTTCATTATTTTATTTTATTGTAAGGCCCACTTTGATTAGTAGGAGTTTTGTTATCAGCTTAGCTGCCTGATTTTGTTTCAGATAACAATTTAATAATGCATTACATTCAAATATATTTATAACCAAGTTCTTACTAAACTGTACCAAAATGTGTTCTAATTCACTTTCTCACAAATATCTATCTAAAATACATATACCATTTAAATATAAACACCTTCAACCTGAATATTACTTTCTTTTTACCAAGAAAGTATCATAATATCCTTCAAAAATACCTAAGTATCAACATGCTGACAATTTGTTCTTCTTTCCTCATAAAAAAAAATCGCAAAAGGAGTTATAAGATATTTCTTACACATCAAAAATATTCACTGAATACTTTTTATATATACAGAACTTCTAAGTGCTAAAGTGGATATATGAATGCAGAAATGAATCAGACATGAATCCTGCATAAAAGGGATTGATAAAGGCTAGAAAAAAAGGTGAGAACTGAAGAAATAATTTAATTTTATGTGAAAACTACCAGCACCTAAGGGGAAATTTGGAGAAAGCAGAAGATAAATAGCAGGGAGGGAAAAAGCATTTGCATCTTGAAAAATGGATTAAAATTATTATGTGATACTTTAATTTCATTTTATCATTTATAAAAAAGGTAAAGTTACTCTCCATTTATAAGTTAAGGCAAAAAAAGATTAATGGTAATTTATTTTCAAAGATAGGTAAATGCAAACTGCTAAAGAGATGTCTCAGAAATTGAACTTTTTGTATTACTTTTTAAAGTCCTATGAAAATATTATTTTCTATCCCTTCCTTTGTCATGAGAATGTATTTCATTTCAAAAATTCTTTTAAAAATAAATATATGCACTTTAAATTATCTATCTTAGAATATTAGCCTTTATCAAACCAGGGCCTATTTAGAACTGTCCATTGAATAGGCTCTAGTTAATAAAAATTGAGGCAAACTTCTAGAAAAAATATTATCAACCCAGAATTTTGTATCCCACAAAACTATTCATCAAAAATGAAGGAAAAATAGACATTTTTCAGGTTAAAAAAAACTAAGATAATTTTTCACCAGCACACCTGTTCTAAGAGAAATAATAACACAAATTCATTAGGCTGAAAAATGATACCAGATGGAAAGTTACATCTTCAAGAAAAATAATGAAGAGCACTGGAAATAATATGCATATGGGTAATTTTAAAGACTACTTTTCCTCTTTATTTAATAAAATATATATTATAGTTTAAAGAAATAGTATAACATTGCAGTGTAGATTGTAGTGCTAATACGACAATTGCATACAGGATGGTAGATGGGTAAATGCACTTGTATATGGTAAGATCTCTGTATTTTATGTGAAGTGGTTCAATATTAATACTATGTATACTGTAAAACTTAAAAGATATATATATATATCTTATGTAGTGAGAACATAACCCTTACCACATAGGATTCTGGATTTTTTTTTTTTTTTTTTGGCAATGGCTAAGATGGTGTTCTAGTTTGCTAGCTTCCAGAATGCAATATACCAGAAACAGAATGGCTTTTAAAAAGGGGAATTTAATAAGTTGCTAGTTTGCAGTTCTAAGGCCGAGAAAATGTCCCAATTAAAACAAATCTATAGAAATGTCCAATCAAAGGCATCCAGGGAAAAATACCTTGGCTCAAGAAGGCTGAGGAAGTTCAGGGTTTCTCTCTCAAGTGAGAAGGCACATGGTGAACACAGCCAGAGTTTCTCTCTTTCTGGAAAGGCACATGGTATACACGGTCAGGGTTCCTCTCTCATCTGGAATGGCACATGGTGAACATGGCATCATCTGCTAGCTTCTTCTCCTGGCTTCCTACTTCATGAAGCTCCCTGGGAGGTATTTTCCTTCTTCATCTCCAAATGTCGCTGGCTGGTGGACTCTGCTTCTCGTGACTATGTCATTCTGCTCTGCTATCTCTGAATCGCTCATTCTCCAAAATGTTTCCTCTTTTATAGGACTCCAGAAACTTATCAAGACCACCCAAATGGGTGGAGACATGTCATCATCTAACCCAGCTTAACAACCACTTTTGATTAAATCACATCTCCAGGGAGATGATCTGATTACAGTTTCAAACATACAGTATTGAATAGGGATTATTCTGCCTTTGTGATATGGGATTTAGATTAAAACATGGCTTTTTTAAGGGACATACGTCCTTTCAAACCAGCATAGATGGGTAGACTAGAAAGTCTCAGGTCTTAATAGTATAGGAAATTTCTGTGATGTATATTGTGCTATCTTTAGTTGGGTGGCATCTTTATCTCTTTTCATAACAAATGTTTGGCTTAAAATAAATGATGTTTTAAATGAATTACCATTAAATAAAATTTATACTCTAAGAAAAAAAAGTTATATATATATATATATATGCATGTGTGTCTGTGTATATATATATATAATCCAAGATTTTCTCTACCCTGACCTTAAAGATTTTGCCTCATTATGTAGCAGAGAATAATTGCAATAGATTGTTAAATAGCATAAGTACACTTAATGCACTTATTTAGCAGAGTAATTTGTAAAATATTACAGTGTAAAGGTTACTTTAAAAGTTAAACATGCTTGTACATCTTTTAGCTGTATTAAGAAAGAAGAGAAGCCATAAGTGAATCATTAACTGAGTTGTTTCCTGTTCCTTTCTGGGAGGAGAAACATCTCCTTCATAACTATTTTTAAAATAATTTATCTCAATGTCAACATATCATCAATAATATGGATATACAACAAGGCAGACTTAAATTCACACACTGAATATTTACTCACACTGATATTTATACCCATATAATAAAGCAGCACAAAGCATTTACATATGGAATATTTGAAAGAGTATTTGTACGTCATAAAATTTAGTCAAATTTAACAAGGAATTTATTTCTTATTTCCATTTACTCTCTGAGATATGTAATATTGAAGATATCTTCTGGATTCATTTTACAATGATGACAAATAGTCAAAGTTACAAATTCCTGGAATCTCCTAACTTTAAACCTAAACATAAATCAATGCAAGGTGTTAGTAATAGGGTGGTATAAGGGGATTCTGTATTTTATACAATCATGTTCCGTAAACCCACGACTTCTCTAATAAACAAACAAACACACAGATATAAGATTTTTCTGTCCAATTGTAGTAGCATATATTGCAATATCTATAAAATATATTGGGTAAAAATTAAATTGATAGGCAAAGTAAGTAATCAGCAATTTGAGGAAATTCAAACAGCAATAATTATATTTTTATCTCCTTTAAAATTTAGTTGACACATTTATAAAGAATTTATTGAGGATTATTACATGTAGCATTTGACTTCAGATGCAATATTTA
>PVIY010030890.1:0-30474 GCA_004026745.1 Myrmecophaga tridactyla | reverse complement strand
AAAGAAAGAGAAAGCCAGGAAGCAAGAAGATGAAATCAATGAAACCTGGAAGCACAGAGAGACCAGCAGACGCCACCATGTACCTCGCCATGTGGTAGAGGAGCCAAGGATCTCCAGGAGCCTGTCTTCAGGAGGAAAGCAGTGCCTTCCTGGTGCCTTGATTTGGACCTTTTCTTGGCCTAGAAGTGTGAGCTAAAAATTTCCCATTGTTTAAGCTGACCAGCCCTGGCTGCTGGAGAAGCCAAGGAAGCTAAAGCACCACCTGTGTTAGATAACCATCTTTATCCAAAGGAAAAGTGAACTTCTCCCATGTGTCCGTGAACAAGTAGCTACAACTTGGAGCCAGGTGTCTAAGTTAAACTCCCACCCAGACAGCAAAGCAGGATGCTACATGTGCTTTCACGTTTATGTTTCAAAGAGATGGCTCCTAGACCCTGAAGACTTTCCTGTTGCAAAACTTGCAAGAGGCTTATTAAGCTGTGAGAAAGGTTTAATACATCTCAAAGGGACAGAGAAATAATTTACAATTCTCAGGAAAACAGAGGAGGGAAAATTCTCTCTCCCTTTTGACAACAGGGACATTTTCATTATTATTTTTTACATTTACCTCACCCCCATCCGTGGTCACTAATGTTATTTTATTTTATTTTATTGCCCTGTGCAATACTTACACACAGTGGCACCCATGACATCCTCCAAACAAGAGCAGCCCGTCCCTCCCTCCAGAGCCCAACCTGGAAGATGACGAGGTCCCAGAAGCAACCCATAGCTAAACCCAGAATGAGGGCAATGGTGGCCCCCCCTTACCTCCCCAAGCCCCAACTTTTGAGATCAGCCATCCTGGGAGGGACCCCTCACCCAACCCAGGACCCCAGAGCCCCCTCCCCACAGCGAGTCGGCAGCCCCCTCCCAGCCCAGCCTGAAGCCCCAGTGCCAGGAGGGAACAGACTGGCCCAGGAGGGCCCCTTACCCCTGTGGACACTGCACAGTGCTGCCCCTCCCTGACCTCTCTGGGCTGGTCCTCTCACCTGTTTAAAGTAGGGAGTGCTGGGGTGGGGTGGGAGTTACTTAGAGAACAATGACAGCAGAGGCATGAAGGAAGGCTTATGCCAGCCCCCAGTTCTGCTGTCTCAGCTAACCCCGGGAAAGGTTGTTTGGGGGATGGGGGCAAGACTTAAAGACTCTGGTATGGTGAGAGTAGAGAAAGCTATGAGATTGGAAATCTGTGTCCTCTCTGTCTGGTGCCCCCCAGGCACTTGGGGATGTTCCCCTCTGCCCAGGCTGCCCCACGGTCACCCCCATTTCCTCCCTGGCAGATCATATGAGATGTGGCTGGGCCAGGACATTTCTTCCTGGTGGGGATTCGTTGTGCAGGAGGAGATCCAGAGCTGAGGATTTGCTTAGTAGACTCCCCTCTAGCCGGCACCCTCTGTTCCCATAGCCCGACTCAGGTACCAGACTACCCCAGGAGGGAGGCAGGCAGCTGCCACTCACCCCTGAGACCCAGGAAGCTCTGGCCACGGGAGTTAGCCTTCCTGCTGCAGGGCTCTCCACATCTCTTCCATTGTCTTTCCTTTTTTTCTGTTGATTTGCTTTAAAAGCTCAGTGTGACCCGGTGGAGGGATCTCCTGGTGGCCCTGTAGTTTGGGGAACACAGGAAGACCCTCCTCACCCATCCCACCTGGACCCTGGACCCCCAGGCCCCCTGGCATCATGTGGACCCCTGAGACCCACATACCTGGGGCCCCACCCTTGTTCCCTGTAGGCCTGCACAGGGGTTATGGCTGTGAACCGTGTGAACTTGTGTCTTGGGACCTCTTTCCTGAGTCCCCTGCTTCTGCAGGCATTGGCACGGCCACTGCTCATGAGACCCCAAGAAAGAAAATGCACGGCCAGAGCTGGCCAGTCCTCTTAGGAGTGTGAGTGCTCCTAAGCACGCCCGGGCACAGAAATAGGAGCAAAATAGAAATGGAGCTGCTGGCGCTCCCCTCCTGGAGGTCCCTCCGTCTACCTGGTTCTCTTAGCCAGGGGCCCCAAGGTGGGGTCCTGGGCCTTCTGGAGGAAGCAGACCCTCAGGTCACAGGCTTGGACTCTCCCCTAGCGCTTCTGCAGGATGTGCAGGACCAGCTTGCTGAGGAAGATTTGGATGCTCATTGGCATCCCCAGGGATGAGCAGGGACGTGCTCTGCAGGGTTGGCCCAGGCATGCATCTTCGCCAGCCCCTTGCGGCTGGTCTCATCCCACCACAGGTGAAAGAGGGTCTGCACGTGTGCTGAAGCCCAGCACCACACTGGAGCCTGCAGAGAGTAGTAGGTGAGCAGAGGGGAAAGGGCGCCAGGTAAGCAGGAGGGAGAAGCCAGCAGGTGAGCACAGGGGAAAGGTCACCAGGTAAGGAGAGAAGAGGAGGGCAGCAGGTGAGCAGGAGAGAAAGGGCAGCAGGTGAGCAGGAAGGAGAGAAGATGCCAGGTGAGTGGAAGTCCAGTGCTGGCCTGCCACCCATGGCCTGGACCCTCTTCACAGAGACCTCCCAGGACCCCCAGGAGTGGGTCATCTTGGTGACACAGCTGCTGGGGCCCGCACCCAACTGCAGGAGGGCAGTCTGTCCTGAGAAGCTCTTCAGCCCATTTCAGTAGGACTCTCCGTGGTGGTTCTAGATCCGCCCATGCCATCAGTCACCTCCAGACACGTGGGGCCATGGAGTGCTCAAAACAGTCGAGTGCGGCTGATGAACTGAACTCTTAATGATCTTGTGTCTAATTGGTTTACATTTAAATGGCCACAGGTGGCTTCTTAGAACCCACCAGGTTGTGACTTAGAGCGGTGGTCTGTGCCAAACGGTAGAATGGGCTTTTCTCTGGCAGCCATGTCCCTCCGACGCGCTGAGGCAGTCACCAGAGATGACCGGCTGGCTCTGAAGGTTCGTGCTGCCCCACGCCACCCTCCCCCCACCCAGCCTATCCCCCTTGGCACCCACACACACATCCCAGGCTCCGCCCTGCAGCACCCCATCTTGCTGTGTCCCCAGCTAGACACCTCACTGTGAGATGAGTTAGCAACCCCCAACACCCCCGTGTCCCCGCAGACCCTCCAGGCAGGGCCACCCCCTCTGCCCGGCCCGAGCCCATCTGTGCACCACCAGCACTGCCGGCCACACCAGCAGGGGGTTACCATGGCAACTAAGAGAGGAAGCCATGGGCACCAGGCCAGGGCTGGCCAGGGGAGATGGACGTGGCACAACTGAGGCCTCCACTCATGAGAGACACCACGTCGCCCGTCCAGGAGCCTGAGGTCCATGCCACCACTTCTGTGAGGTTGGGTGCGGGACATTGAAGGGCAGTTCTGCCCCTCGGGCATGGATGGCTGAGCAGAGGCTCCTCTTCCAGCACCTCCAGCTTACGGAAGGAGAACCAAGCCCCAGCTCGGCCCACCCCCTGGGGGACTAGAGCAGGTGTAGATGTCGCCTTCCCACCCCAGCTGCCCCCTACACACACACACACACTCCAGTACCCCCGGTCCAGCCCCCCCAGATGCAGCACAAGCAGCCTGGCACTCACAGGGTCTCTGTCCCCTCACCTCACCAGACCCTTCCTTCAGGTGGGCCTGGGAACAGACAACGGCCAAGGGCTCAGTGTCCAGGCTGTCCTCTGGCAGCAGTGCCCAGGCACCCTGGGGCTTCCTCACGGCCATCAGGTGACTGAAGGTGCTGGCCACACAGTGGCCCTGGCCCTGCCCCTCCTGGCACCAGCCCCCCAGTACAGCAGGACCTCCCACTCACACCCACTCAAATCCCACCACATGCGCGTCCACACTCACACACACACACACACACACACAGATACATCTAAATCCTTTTCTGCAGCACCTTACTTGGTTCATTTGAGATGGAATTGGTTAGAATGAGTCACAAAGTAGCTGGCCCCTTGTCATGGTCAGGTTCATGTGTCAACTTGGCCAGGTGGTGGTACCTGATTGTCTGTTTGGGCAAGTGCTGCCCTGTCTGTTGCTAGGAGGACATTTCATGGACTTAAATCATGAGCACATTGGCTGCATCCACAGCTGACTCCGTTTGTAGTCAGCCAAGGGGAGTGTCTTCTGCAATGAGTGATGCTTAATCTAATCACTGGAAGCCTTTTAAGGAGGATTCAGAGGAGACAGGCTCTCTTCCTGCTTTGGCTGGTGAGCCTCTCCTGTGGAGTTCATCCAGACCCTCCATTGGCGTCGTCAGCTTCACAGCCTGCCCTACGGGTTGTGGACTCTGCGTTCCCACAGCTATGTGAGACACTTTTATAAATTTTACATTTATGGATATTTCCTGTTGATTCTGTTTCTCTAGAGAACCTTAACTAATACAGCCTGTTCTAGTTTGCTAGCTGCCGGAATGCAACACACCAGAGACGGATTGGCTTTTAATAAAAGGGGATTTATTCTGTTGGTTCTTCAGAGGAAAGGCAGATAACTTTCCACTGAGGTTCTTTCTTACATGGAAGGCACAGGATGGTCTCTGCTGGTCTTCTCTCCAGGCCCCTGGGTTCCAACAGCTTTCCCCGGGGTAACTTCTTGCTGCATCTCCAAAGGCCTGGGCTGAGCTGCAAGTGCTGAGATGAGGAATGCCAAGCTGCTTAGGCTGTGCTACCTTGCGTTCTCTCATTTAAGTACCAGCCAATTAAGTCAAACATCACTCATTGCAGCAGACACGCCTCCTAGCCGACTGCAGATGTAATTAGCAACAGATGAGGTTCACGTACCATTGGCTTATGTCCGCAGCAACAGGACTAGGTATGCTCACCTGGCCAAGTTGACAACTGAATCTAACACACAGCCCTAAACCCACCAACTGGGGTCCTGATGAGAGAGGCAGAGCCACCCGGGAGAGGACAGCCCTGAAGACAGAGCAGGGCCCAGGCCGTGTGGCCTCAGCCCAGGACACCTGCCCCTGCTCACCACTGGCTTCTGGCTGTGGCCCCAAAGCTGGGAGAGAGTCTATTTCCCTTGTTTCAAGCCCCAGTTCCCAGCCCTTTGTAGGGACGCCCTAGGGGCTAAGACAGGCCTGAAATGTTTACACTATGCTTTAGTTTTGCTGTTTGTGCACTTTCTATGAATGGAATCCAGCCTTAGAATTTTGTGCATTGTGTCTGGCTTCTTTTGTTTGCTTGTTTGGGAGACTCAGCCACGTTCCTGTGCACCTGGAGCCTGTCAGGGTGAAAACAACAAGGAGATGATGCATTGAGGAAACTACTGGCCAGTGGTCAAGTGGAGCTGAAAGGGACTCAGGAAAGGGCAGTGCCCAGACCTGCAGGGTTGGAAGGTGCAACTGATCCTCACTTCCTACAGGAAAACTCAACAGTGAGAGAACCTCTGGGTGGCTGTGGGGCTGAAAGCATGCTCAGAAGTAGGCCAGGGCATGGCTGACACCCACAGGGGATGGCAAATCCCTGCCACTGGGCAGCCTGGCTCGGGGAGGGGGTGGGGGTAGGGCATGAGCCTGGTGGGCCCCCAGGAGATGCTTCTCAGAATGGCCACCCACACAGTTAAGCAGAGGTGGTGTCCAAAGACCCCAGGCTCCAGCCTCTGACTGGCTGAGAATTAAAACCTTGGGTTCCCCCAGAACAGATCGGTAAGGCAGGCCACAGATGGCTGAGAAGGGCTCTTCCAGGGGGTGATTTAGCTGGAGCCTCTGGGCCTCTGCAAGCCTGGGGCCTGCTGCCTGCCTCACCTCCCTCTCTGCAGATGGCTGCACCTTCCACAGCAGTCCACAGTGGCCCCCACACAGTGCTCTGCCGCTGGACTGAGGGCATAGTCTGTGAGGAGCACGCAGGCTTCCAGGGTCCCCCTGTTCCCACCCGCCTCGGGGCACCCGGCCTTTCCAGTCCCTAGCCCTGGGAAGGGTGCTGCTGCTTCTCCCTCCATCCACACCCTGGCAGCCTCTGAGCAGTCTTTGGATGTTAGCACTGACTCGTGTGAACCCACCCTGTCTGCCAAAGCCCCCGTCCGGGTAAACCCCCCCACAGCACGAGGGAGGGCAGTGTGCCACAGGGCTGGGGCCTGAGGGGGCAGCCTCTTTGGTAGCATCCGAGCTGGGGGGCAGGGGCTGAAACCCTCAAAGAGGCTGCTCTCACCCCTGCCCCCACTACCTGCCCAGACCACGCCCCCAGGAAAACCAAGGCCACATCATGGCTCCCCCCACCTGCCCCTTGCCCACCCCACCCCCAGCTTCATGCCCCTCTCCCCGCAGACCCTGCAGGCCTTTCGCAGTCATGTCACTGGACAAAGGCCGTGGATTCTTCTCTCTGACGTGCTCAGAAACCAATTCCTGAGACACCGGAGTTTCAAAGAGATAAAGAGTTCATTGTTACAAGTGGAGCAGGAGAGCAGACAGCCCGACAGCCCAAAATCTGTCTCCCCGAGTTTAGGGGGTTCAAGGTTTTTGAGGATTTTAGCAAGGGGAGATGAGGTCATTTTGGATAGTTAAGTTCAAAGCAGAAAAGGAGGCAAATGTTATTGTTAGCATTTCAATAGGAGAGCATAAATTGAAAGGAGGGGAGGCAGAGCTATCACTTCAGTATTAAAGGTATAAACCAAAAGGAAGAAGTAGTTAATGGCCGACATCATTAGCATTAGGGCCTTTGCTTTACTGGAGAATGACCAGCTCTTACAATCACAAAGGCACAGGGTAAGGGGTTTCTACACTCATTTCTGATGTCTAGGCAGCTGGACTACAATTCAGAGATCTCAGGCATTTCCCTGTCTACTCCAACATTCTAGAAAGCAAAAAGGAATTTTTATAATACAATTTGCTAATCAAAATCATCCCTTAAATCCTGATTTCTCAGTTACGGTCACACACCCCTCCAGCACTTGCTTCTAAGCTCAGCTTTTGCCTGGGGTGGCTGGGAGGGAGGGAGCAACCTGCCCCACTGGGTGGTCTCAGGCGACCTTCATGAGCCCAGGGGAGCATCCCCAGGCCTGCAAGTCAGGCTGGCATCTGGCCTGGAGGGTCTTGCGGTGTCCCTGGAGCCTCCTTGGGCTGCTCAATGGGAGACATTCAGCAGCGGGACAGAGAGGGGGGCTGGGACAGGTCTGCCCACAAGGGAGATGTCGAAGCCAGAGGCCACAAAGAGGTGGAGTGGGGGCAGCAGGCTACAGCTTAATGCTGGATGGATGGGCAGACGGATGGCTCTGGTTTTCCTTGCTGTGGGCAGAGAGGCTGAGCAGCGAGACTGGGCAAGAAGCAGTGACAGCTCACGGAGCCTTGGCCTCGCCCCTCCCCCACAAACAGCAACCTCGCAGGGCCACCGCTCCAGCAGCAGGATCCATTGCCCCTGGGCCCACCCTCTGATCCCCGCAGCCCGGCCCCCCACAGCCATGGCATGTGCTTCCAGGCTCATAGCTCTGTGCGGCTATAGTGCAGCACCTGGGGCAGCCCCAGCACACTGGCTTTGCAACTAGGGCCCCTGGGAGCTGCTTCCTGGCCTTCCCTGCATCTGAGAGCCCCTGGCCCAGGGAGATGGGTGAGAGCCGGGGAGACCGAGGAGAGCAGAGGAAGGACGAGGGGAAGCCCAGGTGACTTGGTTTCCTGTGGCTGCTGTCACAAAGCACCACAAGCTGGGCAGCTTAAACCTATGGCCCCCGGATCTGAAGGCCACCACCCAGACCACACTGTCCACTGAGTCGTGTGCCACCGGCGCCTGGGGGAAGACTCCGCTCCCTGTGTCGCTTACTGCCAGCCTCCCGCTGTGCCCTTTGCCTCCTCTCTGTCTCCTCCTGGACTCGGCACACCCTACTGCATTTTGCCCTCCCCTTACCTAAGTGTTCACATCTTCAAGGATCCTATTTCCAAATAGGGTTACATTCATTGGATGAGGGGTAGGGCTTGAGAATGTCTTTTTGGGGACACAATGTGCCCTGTGTCCACAAAACGTGAAAGCACGACCCTCAGGGCCAGTGTTCAGCAACTGTTGAATGAAACAGGCAGGTGAGGCAGAGATGGCACCCGCATTTGCAGAGGAGAATCCTGGCGTTCCCAGAGGGAGTGTGCTGTGGCCACCTGGAGGGCAAGTCAGGAAGACGCCCAAGTGAACATGTGCTGGTGTAAGGAGGCATGTGACTATTGAGACTATTACAAATAAATAAATAGTAGGGGGAACAAATGTTAAAAGAAACTTAGTAGATTGAAATGCTAGTGATCAATGAAAGAGGGTAACGGGTATGGTATGTATGAATTTTTTTCTGTTTTCTTTTTATGTCTTTTTCTGAATTGATGCAAATGTTCTAAGAAATGATCATGATTATGAATATACAACTATGTGATAATATTGTGAATTACTGATTATATATGATCAATGGAATGATCATATGGTAAGAATGTGTTTGTATGTTGGTATGTTTAATAAATAAAATAAATTTAAAAAAATGGATACATGGGGGAAATGTGCCTATTGCAAACTATGGATTATGGTTAACAGTAATATTTTAATATTCCTTCATTAACAGTTAGCAAGTGTAGCACACCAATAATATTGGTCAATGGGTGGATGGGGGGAAGGATAAGGGGTATGGGAGGATTTGGTTTTTATGTTTTATTTTTATTTCCTTTCCGGAGTAATGAAAATGTTCCAGAATTGATCGTGGAGATGTGTGCACAACTCCGTGATGATACTGTGAGCCAGGGATTGTGCACTTCAGATGGTTTGTATGATGTGTGAGTGTACTCAATAGAACTGTATTTAAAAAAAGACACATGCATATGCACAGGCATGCAGCCAAATACATACAAACACACACACGCACACACACAAACATATACACACATGTACACATGCACACATGCTCACAAGCATATGCACAGATAGGTACACATATACACACATTAATGCACATAAATACACATGCAGACATACAGATACACAAATGCATGCATACACACACACCACACATGTGCACACACAAATGTACACGCACACACATATACACACATATATGCACCCATTCACAAACATAATGCCCATGCATGCAGAACATACGTGCAAATGCAAATACAACAAGGAGATGATGCATTGAGGAAACTACTGCCCAGTGGTCACAGCTAAACATCCCATGCATGCACACATATACACTCACAAATATTTACATGCATGTATACACACACATAAATTAACACAAATACAGATATACATTCACATGTGTACACCCCAATACACATGCAAACATGTACATACACATAAATGCAAACATGTGCACCCATGTGTGCCTCAACACATATGTATACATATATGTATACACACATATACACGCATGCAAAAACGCACGTGCACACAAGGATGTGCACATACAAACACATGCATACGTGCAGATATGCACATTACACGTTCACACACAGACACATAAGTGCACCCATATACAAATATACCAACAAGCACAAGCATACACATACACACATTACACACACATCATACATGTGTACACAGATAAACACATACAAATACACTGATACACATCACACACATACACATGAACGCGATGCACACACTTACACATTTAGGAGTTTAAACTCTAAATTCACATCTGAACAGCTCATAAAATTCTAGAATGTTTAGAAAACGAGGGAAAGGAAGAATTCGCAAACCTACAAAAAACCCAACTCTCCTTATTCTCATGGGGACAAGAAATTGTGGAAATAATTGATTCAACTTTAAAAATTTTTTGATCTTCCATGTATGGACCGTATGTGTGTGAAGAATTGTCAATAAAAATAATTTTAAAACAAATTAGTTGTTCTTAATACGGGCGGATAAATGACGCGCTGTTTTTAACTTCTGGGAAATGTTTCAAAAACAAGATAGAGCAGAAAATTTTTATTTGCAAATGCTATTAACCATTTCCTGTTTCAACCTCAGAAATAGCTGTGAACCGAGAGGCGAGCTCCTGGGGCGCCGCCTACGGCGCACCACGCCCCCGCCACCCCCGCACCACGCGCAGCACCCCCGCCCGCCCCCACGCCTGCCAGGTTCGGCGCGGCTCGCGTCCAGCTTCCCCGGGAGCTGGCCCAGTGAATGAAACTCCCCTCCCTAACTCGGCGGGCCGCTGCGGGAGAGGCGGGGACTCCCCCTCTCCCCCACCTTCCACCTGCCGCTGCTTCGGGTTCCGGCACCGCCCCGCCTCGGAAGTCTAGGCCGACGCCTTGGGAATCCTGGAGCCCCGTTTCCCGGCGGGAGGAGAGGGAAGAGTCTCTCCGAGAACCAGAGCCTGGATGGGGGGCGCAGCCCGGCTCCCCTCGCCTGCCGGGACTCGGCCCCGGGCGCCCAGCCTGAAAGAACCTTCGGGGCCTCCGCGTCGCCTCCTCCGCGCGACAGTCACGGAGCATTTCTTCCGCTGTTTCCTACGGGAAGCAGATGCAGCAAATAAAAGCAGAGGAACACAGCACCGCACAGCTAGGGTTCTGGCACACACCGCGGCCCAGGAGCCCCGGAGGGGGAAGGGGTCCGTACAGACAGCCCTTGGCCTGTCCACCTCGTGGACCATGCGCAGCCACCTTGCCGGGCTGGCCGGGACTTGGGCTCTAAGGCCACACGCCGCAGGGCCCTTTTACAACCACCCGCTGTGGCCACGCTGAGGAAAGGGGGCAGACCAGGAGTCCCCGGGAGCAGGGTCGGTTCCGAGCAGACCCCATGGCATGGCGCGTCTGCGTGGGGCGGGGGGGTGGGGCCGGCTAGGCTCCTAGCCAGTTCATCACACCACTTATCACGGGAAAAACGGGTTCTGTGCACCCCAGATCTCTGTCTTATTTCTCACAGCTGCTGAGTGAGTCTTCAGTTATCTCAATAAAATACACAGGACAATCTTATATACAGTGTTTGTTGTAGCCCTAAAGTCCCAGTTTACTGGGGTCCTGTGTTTTCTCCGCATCCCAAGTCCAGCTATTTGATGAGCTTTAATGACCCAGGTGACAGTGGCCAGACTCCCCAGGCCTGAGGGGACCCGCACAGGGGCCCAGCCATCCCAAGGCACCCCCAAGGGAGGGGCAGGGATGGGGTGGGGAGGGGGGACCCCTGGCCTGCCCCTCCTACACCCTCCCCAGCACAGGAGAAGGAGACTAACCAGCCACAGGGACCCCTCTCCCTGGGCTTCATTTCTGCTCTTTAGTGGGGGAAGAGGCGCCAATACAAGGTGGGGGGCACCCCCAAAACACATCTGTCCCCAGCCCTAGTCCCAGCCCCTCCAAGTTTCCCTGGAATCCATCCTGAGGCTATCCCTACCCCTCTACTCAGGCCAGTGGCTCCTGGGGCAGCAGCCCTGGGGGACTATACAGCACCCACTACACCCCACCGCACATCCACTGTGTTTCAGTCCACTTTCCCTACACCCCCTGATGCCAGCCCAGGCTCCCAGCCGGACCTTGTGTGGGAGGGAGAAAAGGAGAGAGGAAAGGGAAAAGGGGAGGTGAGGAGAAGCAAAATCGAATCCTGAGCCTCTCCCTGTGCCCTGCCTTGAATTGTGGCCATGAAACTTGAGGATAGAATCGCATGGAGCCGGGGTGGGAGGGAAGACTGCAGAGTGGGGGAACCACAAGGCATCTCCCACCCCTCAAGCCCACACAGCGGGGGCCCTGGGAGGACACCAAAGATCATATCACGTACTCAGGCTGGGGTGGGTGGGGATGAGGGGAAGCTCTGTCCTGAAGGATCCACACCTGAGCCAGGTGCAGCCTTGAGGGCTGCCTCCCAGGAGGCTGTCAGTGACAGAGCAGAGGCCTGGAAAAGTGCTGTCACCCCCAATTACATCCCCAGCCCTGGCCCAGAGCCCCCCAGAGGAAGCGGCATAGAGGGGATCTGTGTTTATGGGCTGTCCCTGTGGGTCACCATGGCCAGGAGCTCACAGGGCGGCCCTGCGAGCAGGTCACTGGGAAGTGAGAGGCCCTTACCCTTCCCTGCGTCTGCCCAGTCCCCGGGTTGCCCCCTCCCACCCACGCGGCTTCACTGTGCAGAGACTCTGGGGAGGGGCCTCTGCTCATAAATTCTCGACCCGCTTCCTCCACCGCAGCCCAGCGGCAGACATTACCTTTGATGAGCTTTTTCCACCGCTTCAGTTGTGTTCTTTAACGTTTTCCCCTCGCCCTCGCCGTGGCGCCGAGCCGGGCTGCGCGCCAGCTGCCAGGCAGTTTCGAGAGCCGTCTCGGTTATTTTAAGCTGCTGAGGCCTACGCATTCATCACTAATATCAGCAGTTTCATTTTTCCTATTTTCCATTCATTATAATAAAACAGCACAAAATGCAATAATATAACCTAGTTGATTCACAAGTGGTGGGGGCTGTACAGTCAGGCTCAGCCCACCGGCGGCCACCCAGAGAACGAGGGACCTGGGTCCGCCTGGGGCCAGGAGTGGGGCTGGGGTGGGGTCTGCAGTGTAGGTGCTGCCCCTCACTCTGCACCCCACCCGGCTCACCCCTGCCGAATACCCATGGCCTATGGGGCCGACCCTGGTACCCCACACAGGACATCGTGAGAGCTGGCCCTGGAGGCCCCCAGCCTACGAAATGACCGGCAGCAGTAGGCCAGGGGACCAGGGCAGATGTCAGTTCCTGGACCTCCAAGGTCACCCCAGGCACCTGCATTCCAGCCCCCCAAGGGGCAGCCCCAGGCTCAGGTCAGCCAGTGCCTTCAAGGGGCAAGGGTCTCAGGGTGGCCTGGAGGAACGCCCAGCTCCAGCCCTGGGGCTGACACAGCCTGTGGGGTGCCAGGCCCCTCCACCCCAACTGGCTCTACCAGGCAGGGGCCTTGAGCATAGGGTCCTGAGCAGCTGCCCTTTTCCCCATTCCTGGGTTTGAACCCCTCAATTCACATTCACCCCAGGCAAAGGCCTCAAGCCCCTCCAGGCCATGTACACACACAGGGGTGGGGGGCATGTGGGTGAGGGGCCCTGCACTGAGGTGGGGGTCTGTTTTGCATAGGGACCACTTGGGGTGGGGAGCTATTTGGGGTGCGGTGCCACTTGGGGCAGGAGCACAGCATCAGGGTTTGGGGTACCGTGCCCAGGTGGGGGTGCAGGCCTCCCTGGAGCAGGAGGGGCTGGATAGGTGCAAAATTTATCCACATGGGGACTTCTGGAAGATAGCCAAATAGAGATGGTCCTGGTTGCAGAGGCTGAGGAACTGAGAAGCAGAAAGCTGGAGCGTGGTGTGGAGGCGCAGAGCCCGCAGGAGTGCGTGCACGGGAGCCGGGAGCCGGGGACCAGGAAGCTGTAGCCAGCACATAAAGGCTGCAGGTGCTAGCCTCCATACCCAGCCTACCCTATTACCCAGCCACAGTGTCGCACAGCATCACCCCGCCCACCCTGAGCTCTACGCGGCAGTTTACGGCACTCCTAGACCCGCATATGCACGCAGGCCCCCAGTCACGTCCTTCAGCTCTGGGAACATCAGTTTACAGCAGTCCTAGAACTGCACATGTGCATGGCCCTCGGTCATACTAATCAGCTCTAAGAAAGTGCTGACCTGAGCAGCCGGGTCACATCTGCCCCCAGCAAACGAAGGCATAACACCAACCTGCTGCCACAGCTCTGTGCATACACACAAAGGGCCCCGTACCCTAGACCAGTGCACACCAGAGTTACACCCCTCAAGCTGCTGCACCCGCACAGCTACATCCTCCCTGGCACTGGGTGCCCACGTTCGCAAGCACCAGCCTAACATCCCCAACCTGTGCCAATACCTGCCCTGAAATGAATCACCACAGTATTGTACCCCCCGTGCCCTGTTCCCTGCTGCATATCCTTCCCGCAAACACAAGGCCTTACACTACTGAAAGAAATCCACTCCCAAAGTAAATCAATCAAGATATTTACATGCAACGAAAGCAACAGAAGATCACCAAGCATATTACAAGGCAGACAAATACAGCTCTACCTGATGGCCAAATTAAAGCACCAGAGAAGACACAGATATTATAACAACTAATCAAAGATGTTCATATAAATTTACTTAATGAAATAAGTGGAATGGCAAATGACATAAAGGAGATCAAGAAGACAGTAGAAAAGCTCTTTGAAAGAATAAATAGAGTTTGAAAGAATAAATAGAAAAATAGCAGAAATCATAGAGATTAAAACTCTGTTTACCAAATAAAAAACATACTAGAGGCACACAACACCAGATTTGAAGAGACAGAAGAAAGAATAAGTGTTATAGAGAACAGGATAACTGACTTCGAAGATTCAAAACAGCAAATGGCAAAAAAAGATGGTAAAAATTGAACTGGATCTCAGGGAAATGATAGACAAAACAAAGCACGCACTATAAGAATCATTGGTGTCCCAGAAGGAGAAGAGAGGAGTAAATGGCTAGTAAGAGTAGTTGAGGATATAATGGGGGAAAAATTCCCAACCCTTACAAAAGACATAAACATACAAGTCAAAAAAGCCCAACAAACTCCATATAGAATAAATCCAAATAGGCCTTCCCTGAGACACATACTAATCAGTCTGTCAAATGTTGAAGAGAAGCAGAAAATGCTGAAAGCAGCAAGAGAAAAACAATCTACTACATACAAGGGAAACCAAATAAGACTGAGTTCAGACTACTCAACTAGCACCATGGAGGCGAGAAGGTAGTGGTATGATATAGTTAAGATCCTGGAAGAGAAAAGCTTCCAACCAAGAATTCTGGACCCAGCCAAATTGTCCTTGAAAACTGAGGGAGAGATTAAAGTTTTCACAAACAAACAAATCCTGAAAGAATTTGTCAACAAGAGACTGACTCTACAAGAAATAATAAAAGGAGTTCCGCCGGCTGAAAAAAAAAGACAGGAGAGGGAGGTCTGGAGGAGGGCACAGAATTAAAGAGTACCAGTAAGGGTGACTTAAAGGATAAAAAGAGAAAGAGGGAAAAGACATATGGATCTGACAAATAAAATAAAAAAGATAAAATGGTGGATTCAAGAAACATCTTTTCAGTAATAATTAGAATGTTAACAGACTAAATTTGCCAATTAAAAGATACAGATTGGCAAAATGGATTAAGAAATATAATCCAGCTATATGTTGCTTACAAGAGACTCATCTTAGACACAAATACACAAATAGACTGAACGTGAAAGGATGGAAAAAGATTTCCATGCAAGTTGTAACCAAAAGAAAGCAGAAGTAGCTATAATAATATCAGACAAAATAGACTTTAAATGTAAAGACATCATAAGAGACAAAGAAGGACACTAATATGCTAATAAAGGGGACAATTCACCAAGAAGAAATAACAATCATAAATGTTTATGCTCCCAATCAAGAAGCTCCAAAGTATATGAGATAGACATTGGCAAAACTGAAGGGAGTAATAGATGTTTCAACAATAATAGGAGACTTCAATATACAACTCTCCTCTATAGATAGACCAGTCAGACAGAAGATCAACAAGGAAATAGAGAAGGGAAATAATTTGACAAACGAATTAGACCTAACAGACATATATAGGTCGTTGTACCCCAAAGCACAAGGATATACATTCTTCTCTAGTGTTCATGGAACATTCTCCAGGATAGATCATATGCTGGGGCACAAAACAGGTCTTTATAAATTTAAAAAGACCAAAATTATTCAAAGGTCTTTCTCTGATCACAGTGAGATGAAGCTGGATCTCAATAACCACCAAAGAACGAGAACATTCACAAGTATATGGAGATTAAATAACACACTCTTAAACAACCAGTGGGTCAAAGAAGAAATTGCTAGAGAAATCAGTAGCTATCTGGAGATGAACGAAAATGAGAATACAACTTATCAGAACTTATGGGATGTGGCAAAAGCTGTGCTGAGAGGGAAATTTATTGCCCTATATGCCTATATTAAAAAACAAGAAAGAGCAAAAATCGAGGACTTAACATCACACCTGGAGGAACTTGAGACAGAACAGAAAACTAATCCCGAAGCAAATAGAAGAGAAATAACAAAGTTTAAAGCATAGATAAATGAATGGGAGAACAAAAGAACAATAAAAAGAATCAATAAAACCAAAAGTTGGTTCTTTGAGAAAATCAATGAAACTGATGGGCCACTAGCAAGACTGACAAAGAAAAAAAGAGAGAGGATGCAAATGAACAAATCAAAAATGAGAAAGGTTGTGTAACCACAGACCCTGAAGAAATAAATCATAAGAGGATACTATGAACAACTATATGAAATAGACAAATTTCTGGAAACACACAAACAAGCTACACTGACTCAGGAAGAAATAGAAGATCTCAACAAACCAATCACAAGTAAAAGGATTCAACCAGTCATCAAAAATCTTCCTACAAAGAAAAGCCCAGGGCCATATGGCTTCATAGGGGAATTTTATCAAAATCCCAAAAAGAACTAAAAGCAATCCTGCCCAAACTTTTCCAAAAAAAAACTGAGGAAAAAGGAACTCTTCCTAACTCATTTTATAAAGCTAATATCATTTTAATACCATTCGATAAATGAATTAGATCTAACAGACATATATAGGTCATTGCACCCCAAAACACAAGGATATACAGTGGCAGAGAGAGTTCAAATAAAGTTGAGAGGCTACTCTGGAGGTTGCTCTTATGCAAGCTTCGGTTAGATGTTGCTACCTATCATAACCTGCCAAACCCTGCCCAGGACCATTCCAGCCAATTCTAAAGAACACCTAGGACAATATATAAGATTCCAAAAGGGTTCCATGCACTAGAGTAACTTTCCAGAAATCTACAACCTCCAGATGGGCCCCTAGTCCCATAAGTCCTGAAACCTAGAGGGCCCAGTCTGTCCTGAGGATCAAATAGTTCCATCTCCCTACCCCACATTAGTGACAAAACCTTCCAATATGAAAAATTTAGAATGGCCATAGTCCAAACACCCCTAAATACAGGGATGGAAAGATCAAAGGTAATGGTGGAGTTATACTGTGACGATAGGATTTAACAAATGAATATGAATGCTGAATCATTAAATTGATCTCTCTCTTAGTCTCCAGTATCTTAGGGCAGCTAGCAGTAAAAACCTAAAATTGTGGAATTGTAACCCACGTCAAACTTCAAAATATGTTCTACAACTAATTGTGTTGCTATGCTTTGAAATGTATTGCTTTTATCTAGTAAAATATTTAATTTTCCCGTAGAAAGAAGGAAAAAGTCAATTGTGATGATAAAAAAAAATATTTAAGCCTCTAACCTCCTAAATTCTGGAGCAGCTAGAAGGAAAAAAATCTGAGAGGATGGTATGGTAAACTCTGGGATCTGTCCTGTAACGACTTGTTGAAGACTACTTTGAAAACTATTGCTTTTTCTATTTTTTGCTTTGCATCTATATTATACTATACAATAAAAAAAGTTTTTTAAAAAATCGATTCACACGGCCCCTGTTCCCCTGACCAGTTCACCTTGGGGTCAAGGGGTGGGGGTTGGGGTCCAAGGGGCCCAGCCGAGGGTGTTGGGAAAAGCAGCCAGCCTAGGTTCAGATCCTGAGGCTAGAGGGAGCCCAGAGGGCATCAGGGCTCAGGCCCACGGGCGGGGGCCCCAGGCACCTGCTGGATTGGGTGGGGTGCAGCTGCCCCAGAACCGAGCCCAGGAGGGTGGCCCCCCTTCCAGGACACAGGGACGGTGGGGGCAGAGAAGGCCCTGCACCCCCAGATTCCAGCCTCAAGTACTAGGGTTGGGGGTGCAGCTTAGCCAGGAAATGGAAAGAGGCAGCCAGAAATAAGCAAAGAGATGCAAAAACTGCCCGCAAGGCCACCGATGCCCAATGGGGGCTGGGGACCCAGTCTGTGTCTCTCCCGCCTCAGTTATCACTCCACGTTTCTCCCTGTCCCCACCCCCATATATACACTATTTATTTCTCACTCTCTCTGTGTCTCTGTCTCCATGTCCCCCCACCCCCATCTCTGTGTCTCTCTCTGGCACCCCCGCCCACATGGAGGTGAAGGAAGAGGGGGCGGGGGCGGGGGGCGGGGCCCCGACGGGTCGGTTTCCTTTCCGCGGTCACCCTGCCAGCGGCTCCTGGCGGCTCTCGGCGCAGGGCTCCGGCGTGGCGCGCGGTTCATCATGCGGACCCCGCAGGCTCCGTGGCCGCTTGTCTGGGCCGTGCTACAGCTGGGCTGGCTGCCTGGGTGGCTCCTAGGTACGTGCCGACCGCGGGACGGGGAGCGGGTCCCCCACAAGTGCTGGGAGTGGGCCCAGCTGCGTGGCCGGGGCCAGAAAAGGCCTCCCAGGACCCCCAGCCCCCTTCCGGGATCCTGGCCCCTACTTTGCCCTGGGAAGGTTGGACCTCTGTCCTCACCCCTGCTCTTCATGGCGCTGAGGGGACAGCGATCCGCCCACCCTGGTCTTTGAACCCCTCTCCAAAGAATGAAGGGGCCCTGCTGCCCAGAGCCCCCAAACCCAGGCCCTTGTGGTCCCCTATCCCACCACGCCAGGGGCCAGCCCCACATCTCCACTGTGTCCTTTGAATGGGACCCACCAGCACGGGGAGATCATGAGGGGCAGCCTGGAGGAAGTGGTACTTCTCTAATTATATCAAGAATGCAACCGCCAGTGTCACATCTGCTCTGCGGCCCCCGCTCTTAGGCCTCGGTGTGTGTGTGCCCCTTTCCTGGGGTCCCTGCAGGTGATTTCCAGCCAGGACATGCCAGGGGTGCCCACAGTGGATGGTGGGAGGTATTAGGTCCCCACGGCCCTGGTCCAGTCCCTTATCCCCTGGGGACGTCCCGCAGGCCCTTGTGAGACTCTCATCAGCCTTGGAGAAGGGCACCCCTGCTGGGCCCCCTCATCCCTTCACTCCAGGCAGCACAGGTGTCAGCGCAGGGCCCAGGGGAGGTGGCTTTTTGCTCTGGGCTGGCTGCAGTGACCTGTCACGACCTCTGAGGGACAGCCCCTGAGGGTTGCCCACCCCACATTCCCACACCCGTAAGTGCCCCCGGCTCCCTGGTCCCTGACTCCCCTTTCCTGGGGCTTCGGTCGGGCTCTTGTGGTCTGAGGAGGGCCCAGGACCACTATGGCCGCTTGCTGGGGAGGCGAGAAGAGGTGCGGGCCAGGATGTGCGTCCTGAGATGGAAAGGAGATGACTCGCAGCACTGGGCGGAGCGCAGGGCGTGTCCCCAGCATCCCCGGCGTCCAGGGCTCCCGGAGCGGGGCTGGGTAAGACGGGACTCCTGCACACACTCGGACTTCACATGCCACTCACAGGTTTGGGGGTTCTCGCCCCCATCTGGGAGAGGCGTGAGTCTGTCTGCTGGCAGGGTGCTTCCTCCCTCTTCTGCCAGCCTCGGGGATCCAGGCTCCGGGCAGTCAACACCTTTATGCCATGAAACACCTTTATAAGTCAGATGCATATTATTATTATTCTCAACTTTTTGAAAAAGGCCAAACATATAGAAAAGTTACAAAAATAGAATTATGAGCTGACTTAGACTTGCCGTAAGCTCAGATGTTGCCTTTCCCCGGCCGCAGGGGAATGGGACCCTCTGAGTGCTAGCTGCAGCAGAAGAGAGTCCTCAGCTCTGTGGGCCTCCCCCGGGGCGCTGGGCACGGGGCAGGGTGATCCACCAACACACAGCCATGCTCTCATGTGTCTGGTGCAGGCCAGTGGGGCTGGCAGGAATCAGCTCAAGGGCCACCTGCTCGCCTCGGACTCCTGCTTCTACCTGTGGCTTCCACTTCTGCCTCCTCAAGCACGTCCGTCCCTCTGTCTTCCCCGGCCCAGAACCTCGCAGGGTAGGAGACCCCTGCTGAGCGTGCCTCACGTTTTCTTGTGAGGAAAATAAGTCTGCATGGGACCTGGAATGTCACAGCATGGCCTGGTCCTTCTCTGCACCTGGCCTGAACTGGTAGGTCCCAGGAGTGGCCGTTCCCTCTGGGCACACGGGGAAGGCCTTTTGAGGTGAATCAGTGGCCCGTAGCGGGCAGCCCCCTGGCCAGTGCTTTCTGCACGCACGGAGGGGCCTGCCTAAAAAAGGCAGGATGGCCATGGGTGGGGGGCAGCCTTCCTGCCGCATCTAGGGGCTTTCCCCTACGGCCCCATTGCCAGCCTGGGGCTCTGCCCAGTGGGTGTCTCCCTCTTTTTTCTCTCTTTTTTTTAACTTTTTATTTTGAGATAATTTCAAACTGACAAGACAGTTGAGAAAATAACACAGACCCCACAGGAGAATCTAATGTACCAGTACATGCGGCCCACAGGCCCACATCCACCAACCGTGACATTTACCACCTTTGACGTATCGTTCCATTTATTCATCCATCTGTCTGTCTGTCTATTCACTTATTTTCTGAACACTCGACAGCGGCTTCCCACATCATGCTCCTTGAACAGCTAACACCTCCCTGCACATTTCCTAAGGGCAAGCTTATTTACTCGAGTGTAGTTATCAAGAAATGCAGTGTTGGTATAAATCTTACAGTCCATATTCCAAGTTTTTTTCGTAATACCCTTTTGAGTTTTTAGCTCCTCCAATATTAGATCCCATCCAGGATTATGTATCCATTCAATGATCAGTGACTCTTTAGGAGTTCTCGTTTTGTTTTTTTTTTTCAATCAAGTTATTACACATACACCACACCTTTCCCTTCTTGCAGGTTCCCAAGCAACATTTGGCGGAAAGACCCTTGCCCCATTGCTAGACTTCCATCACCTGGAGCAGGCACCTGCACCCACCAGGCACTAGCCCCCTTCCCTGTACCTGCCAGGCCTTAGCCACCCCCATCCTCCCTGCACCCACCAGGCACTAGTTCCCCACCCTCCCTGAACCTACCCTTGGCAGCCTGTACTCCACTTTCCGTCTCTATGAATTTGTAGACTCTCTGATGGTTACCATCCTATATCTATAATATTTTTGTTTGGGTTGATGTCAGCTGGACTTAAATAGCATCACAAACTGCCTTCCCACCCCACTGTCCCCATCTGTATGTAGTTCGTTGTCACAAATTATGTACTTATACACCATGAGTCAAAAGCCATTGTTTTTTTCACTGCAATCTAGGCATTTGTCCTTTGTCTGGTGTGGGAAGTAAACAGTGGAGTTGCAGGGCTCTGCCTTCAGGCCAATAGCACGCAGCACCCCTCCTCTCCACCTCCCAGCCCCCAATCTTGGGATGAGAGGAGAAACTGGGATCTCACAGAGACTGCCCAAAACGCTCCCGACCCCACGCATCTGCCACTGGCCATTTCTGAATATTTACCTCCTTGGTGGGTCCTCCGCAGCTCAGCCAGGAAGCCTTCTTGGAGGAGGCAGTGGGGCGAATGTGCTGGTCTGAGAGCTCTAGCACTGTTTGCCAAATCTGAGCCCGACCCTGATATTGCTTACTTGCCTTTCTTTAAGTGGGCCTTGGAGTTTCATTACTGATGACTTTTTGATAAAAGTGCACACCAGTGCCCTGAGAGCAACTTGGACACACTAGCTGTGGGTTTGGGATGCAAAGCAAGGGTGTACTTCGGCCACGTATGGGTGGGGAGCCTGTCACCCCCAGGATGGCCAACGGGCCAGTGCCCAGGGCCTGAGGGCATCTCATCAAGAGGGCAGCCCCTGGCCAGACCACCCTCCCACCCGGCTCCGGCCCTCCAGACCCCCCAGCCTCCCCAGCAGCTCTGCCCTCCTGGTACGTGGGAAGGTGTGACAGGTCCTCGCAGAGCGGCAGGGCTTCGTGGACCCACACACACATCTTGCACAGGATGCCTGGCTTCTGGCCTTGTTGCTCCCCAGTACCTGGGGACCCCAGCCCATGAGCCTGGGGTTTGTGCTGGGTCTGTAGAGTCTTAACAGGTAAAGGAGGTGCTCTGGGCTGGCTGGGGCCCTGGCAGTGGAGAGGGTCTGGACTGGCTGGGACCATGATGGGGCCTTTGTGGGGATGGGTTGGTTCTGGGAACACATGCCCTGAGGGATCCCCGGCCCACAGGCAGTGCTGATAGCGGCTAACGCGGGGCTTGGGGCCACAGGGCCTCTTCCTCCTGGAGCCACAGCTGCCCCGGCAGTTCTCATGGCCCACACCCTGTGGCCTGCCTGCAGGCGCATGACCAGGGGAGCTGCAGCCCGGCGCCTGCGAGAATGCGCCGGTCCACACCCATGATCATGCACGGGGCAGCCGCAGCCGGCGCCTGTTTTATTGGGGTGAAGGTGGGGATGGGTACCCAGCCTGGCAGACCAACTATGGTCGTGGGGTGGGGGACAGAGCTGAGTGGAAACAGCGCGTGCATAGCCCAGAAGCATGTCTTCGACTGTGCGGCGCCCTCCCTGCCTGACAGTGTGGTTTGGGGTGCAGTCTTGGGGAGCCCAGGGGTGGGGACATGTTGGATGCACTGGAAACCTCCCACTGGGCAGCATCCCAGCTCTGGATTCTGTTCCTGCTGGGTGTCCCGAATTCCATTCTGGGGTTGGGGTGTCCCCGCGACTGGCTGCCGTTTGGTCTCTCTGCTTGGGCGGTGAGGAAGGGGCCCGGGCCAGAGGGGGAGCGGAAGGGGGTACCCTGGAACTGCACACCCTCCGCGGGCTTCCCTCCACAGTCGGGGCTGAGGGCGCGGGCAGCAGACCCTGCATTTGGTCTGATGGAGCCTCTATATCTCTCCATCCTGTTTCCCCACCTATAAGACAGGGTTTCGGGCACACCCTCCCAAGACCCTCAGAGACCCTGACTCGCGGACACCACTGCCTTTCCTGTAAAGGAGCTACGTGTTCTCCACTCACATGCCCACCAGCCTACTGCAGGCACGTGTGCGTGTTTGTGAGCGTGAGGTGTGCATGTCTGAGTGTATGTGACTGCATGTGTGTTGAGCGTATGTGTGTAAGTCTCTGTGTGAGTGTGTAAGCGCATGTGTGTGTGTGTCAGTGTATGTATGTGTGCCTGTGTGTGACTGTGCCCATGAATGCATGTATGACTGTGAGCATATACAGGAGTGAGTGTGCGAGCAGGAGTGTGAGTTTGCATGTCTGGGTGTGTGCATGTGTGCCAAGGTTGGCCTCCTTAGCAGGAGCTGGAGGAGGGCTTTCCTGAGTCCTCCCAGAGCAGGGGCCTCTGCTGCCATATGTCCTGGCAGGTCTCCCATTCTGGCCTGTCTGGGGACAGTGGAGCTGCTACCTCTGCAGGCTCCTTGCAGTGGACACGAGTCTGCTGGGCCTTCTAAGGGCCTGGAGGCCCGAGTCAGTGGCACCTGTAGCAGCCTGTCCCTGCCAGCTTGGGCTGGCTCCCACTTCTGATGTGTGCTGAGATGGGACAGAGGCCAGGCCCTGAGCTGCCAAGAGGCCTGCGTGCCCGGGCTGGGGTCCCCTCTCTCGGGAGGGGCTTCCCACTGTGGAGCAGTGGGAACAGGACCAGAGCCCCCTAGAAAGGGGGAGCCTGAACCAGGGGGATCTAGTCCTCCAGGGGGACCCTGGCCCGGCCCTCCGTGGAATATTGGCACTCTGAGTCAACTGAGGATAAAAGGTGAAACGGGGGCTCCTGGGGTCAGAGCCAGGGCACTGGGTGGAAGGCAGAGGAGAAAGCCCCACCCTCAGCAGGCCAGGTGGGTGGTGAGTGCCCCGTCCCTGGGGGCATGAAAGGGAAGCTGCAGGGGAGGCAGGGCTGGGGCGGGGTCCCTGCAGGCTGGCTGAACCCCCTTCTTCACAGGCCCCCTATTCTCACGTACTCTCCCAGGCGTCCCGGACAGGCCCCGGCCCTGGGGCCCCCTGACGTTGTCGCCGGCGCGCCTCACGGTACCCGAGGGAGCGAACGCCACGTTCACCTGCCGCCTGTCCAGTGCGCCCACGTCCCTGTGGCTGAACTGGTACCGCATCAGCCCCAGCAACCAGATGGACAAGCTGGCTGCCTTTCCGACGGACAGCAGCCAGCCCCTCCGTGACCCCCGCTTCCGCATCACGCAGCTTCCCAGTGGTTCCGACTTCCACATGAGTGTCCTGGCCGCCCAGCTCAACGACAGCGGCACCTACCTCTGTGGGGCCATCCACCTGCCCCCTGACACACAGATCACCGAGAGCCCCCGTGCAGAGCTTACCATAACAGGTGGGCAGGGGGCCAGGGCAGGGTCAGGACCCAGGGAAGGGGAGCAGGACCCAGAGGAGGGCCCAGGGCCCCGGTCTCAGGACGCTGTCCCCGTTGGCCCCCAGAGAGAGCCATGGAACCGCCCACGGCACAGCCCAGCCCTGCCCCAGGGCCCGTGGGCCAGCTCCAGGCCCTGGTGGTGAGCGTCTCAAGCACACTGGTGGGCATCCTGCTGCTGCTGCTCGCCTGGGTCCTGGCCACCACCTGCCTCAGGCGCGCACCAGGTAAGGCAGCAGCGAGGCCACCCCCTCCCCCACAGCCCCAGCCTACCCTCCCCACCCTCCCCTCCCCGGCCGCCTCTGACCCACCCTCTGGCTCCCACTGTCCCCCGGGACCCTCAACAACCCCAGCCAGGAACTCATCCCAGCTGCTTGCCCTCAGCAGGGACTCTGAGGTTAGAGGGGATAGGAGCTTTAAGATCCCCTGGAAGGAGGGGACAGGCCCCACCTCAGGCAGTCACAGGGCTTCAAGAAAGGGTGAGGCCTGTGGAGAGTTGGTGGCGGCCACAGAGGCAAGAGGAGGCACCCCGCACCCCCCAGCCTCTGAGGGCCATCGTGTCCATCCCCCACTGCTATGAAGGGGCTAAGTGCGTATCCTGGTAGCTGGCACCCCCACCCCCCCATCTCCCGGTCCCCTCTGGCCACACAGGATGTCTCCAGGGCTAGGCAGAGGTGCCCGGAACCAGTTCTCCTGCATCACCCCCAGCTGGGCTCAGCTCAGAAAGGCCTGTGTGCCGAGACCCCTGCCACCTTGCAGGCCCCCGGGACAGATGCAGGACCTCGAGGTGTCAGGGTGCAGACCCCTGGGTGCTGTACAAGGGCCTCCCCCACCCCAGGCTCACCTGCAGGGCACCCCCCTGGGGCTGGGGGAGCCCTAGGGGCTGGGGCCTCCATGCCTGGGTATGGGGTTTCAGGCCCCTGCCCCTGATAATGGTGTGTCTCTCTGCAGGCGCTGGCAGTGCCCGACACAAAGACGCGCCTCTGGTGAGTCCCCGCACACGACTCCCGCCGCCCCTTCACTCCTTGCCTGCTGGATAGGGGCAGGTGGGGAAAGCCTGGAGTGGGGATCTTGGGGCAGCAGCCCAGGGGCTTGGTCTCCACCCTCAGTAATGCACTTTCGGCCAGGACCCTGGAAGGGGCCTCATTCCCAGAGCTCTGGTGCCCTGGAGTCTCAGAGCCAGCCCTGGGGACGGGGGTGGTGTACACTCATGCTTGTGCTGGGAAGGTGCCAGGGCCTCCAGGTGCATTTCCAAATCCTAAAGCTGCCCGCTTACCGGTAATCTTACAGAGGGGGAAGCTGAGGCCAGAGAGCAGGACTTCTGGGGCGTGACTTCACCCCAGAAGTGGAAGGGGGACTATAAGGGCAGCCAAATCTGAGCCCAAAGCCTCAGGTCTGCAGCTACACCTCTGTGTCAGGGAGAGGCGATGCTGAACCGGCGCTGGCCTCTGCTTCTGAGGCACCCTGGGGTCTCCTCTCAGCTTGGGTGCCTGGAGGAGGGGCTCACACCAGCTTCTGTGCACCACACACACAGCTCCCCCACTCCCCACCAGGGTTGGTGGGTGCCTGTGCGCATGTGTCAGTCCCATGAGCCCTAGCACATGTGTGTGTGAACGTGTGCATATATGTGCCGTGTGCAGAACCAGCCCCCTGCAGTACCCGGGTTCAGTCCCTGGCAGGGCACAGCTATGAACACAAGACCCCAAACAGTGGCTGAGACAGCAGAGGTGACTCTGCTTGGTGCCAGGCAGGGGTTCGGGTGGTCCCGGCTGTGCACAGAGGGGCTGCTCAGAGACATGCTGATGTGCCCTCCGCTCTTTCCCCAGAAGAAGGAGCAACCCTTGACCGTATCTGTGCTCTCTGTGGACTATGGGGAGCTGGACTTCGAGCCGCGAGAGAAGACCCCAGAGCCCCCAGCGCCCTGCGCCCCTGAGCATACCGAGTACGCCACCATCGTCTTCACACCCGGCCTGGCAGGGGGCCCAGGTGTCCCACCTGTGAGCCGCAGGGGCTCGGCCAATGACCTGCGTGCGCCCCGGCCCCCGAGGCCCGAGGACGGCCACTGTTCCTGGCCTCTCTGATTGGTGCCCCCCGCCACCCCACGTCCTTCAGACCCTCCAGCGTGAGCCCAGGAAGGCTGCTCCCTGACCCCACTGCCCACGGGGGCCGCCCTAACCACCCACCCCTGCCCATCTCCACCGCATCCCCCAGCTGCCGGCTTTTGGGACCCAGGTGGGGATTTGGGCCAGGATTCGCTGTAGCCCCTGCTGCCTACCGAGGGGTCTCTGTACCTGGAGTTTGGGGTGTCCCAGTCAGAGACACAGCGTGGGCACAGGACAAGGCAACACACACCTGGCCCTAGGCACACACCTACCTGGGGCTGAGGCTCGGGCCTCCTGCTGCTCAGATGCCCACACCCCTGGTTGTCTCTCTCAGCCAGGCAGATTTTCCCCTGTGCTGTGTCCTCCCCCTGCCGTGTTCTCCCCCACGTGTCTCCCTCGTCTGTGCCCCTCCCTGTCCTCACCTGGCCCAGCCTAGGCCCCGGGTATAGGCCTCAGTTTCCCCCAGGCCTGGAGCAGGGGAGGTGAGAGGGCTGGCTGCAAAGGGTGAGGGCTGCCAGGAGCACAGCCCAGCACGAGGACCCTGGGGGATTGCTTCTGCTCTGCTCTGCTCCAGCCCCGTGAGCCACTGAGGAAACTGAGACCCAGGAACAAGGAGGAGGAGACAAGGAAGGTCCATCCACTCCCTCCCAGCAGACTGGCTGCCCCCACCAGCCACTCCAGAGCCCCTTCTCCCAGCCCCCCCCCACCGCTTTCCAGAAGGACCCCAGGGCATCCAGCCTGCCCCCACTAGTAGGAAACCTGAGTTCCAGGGATCCCCAGGGTCCCTCCAGGAGGGCAGGACTGTGGCTGATTTGGGGACACTCAGTCCCAACAACTGCCATCCTGGGCAGGGAGGAGGCAGCCGGGCCAGCACCAACTGGCCACCTTGAACTGCCCTGGGAGCTGACCCCATCTCCACCCTCCTTCTCCTTGGGGCCCATTCATGATGTTATTTATTTTGGGGAGTCTGGAAATGGGGGGCCATGTCTGGGTGCAGGTGTTCCCTGTTCTGAGGCCAGTGAGTCCCCATACCACACACATGTCCACTGCCCATGCAGGGCAGCTGCAGTTGAGGTGGCCAGACTCCCCAACATGGGGTCTGCAGGGCTTTGGAGCCCTTCCCCAGGGACTATTATATTATCATTAAAGACGCTAATTAAATGGTGAGGAAAGTTCTGAGGCAGGGCCTGAGTCCTGTCCTGTCTGGAGTACTGTGGAGGCTGGAGAAGGAAGGGGAGACCCCTGCCATGGACAAGGCAGTCGAATGGAGCAAAGCTGGTGACAATGATGGCATCTCCTGGTCCCAACCTCCCACCCCATGCCCTCGCTGTTCCCAGGAACAGAGCTTCCCCCTCCCCACAGCTCCTTATCCCTTTGCACGTGACCCTCCCCATCACCCAGCCCCCTTGACCCCTCGGGCTTTAGGAACAGTGGACGTCACCCCTGAGAGTCCTTCCAGGGCCCTCTGTCCCCAGCCACCTCGCCATCCTCAGCACATGCTGTGCTCTAAGCCCCTCCATGGGGTCCCTCCCAGGCAGGAGGCTGAGACTGGGGCAGGGCAGGCAGGTGGGCAGCGCCAAGTTAACTGAGCTGTGGCCACAGTGCAGAAGGCAGGGGTGCCACGGAGAGGGGGCGCACGCTTGAATGCACAGGGAGGGTTCTGAGAGGGACTATGAGCTGCTGAAGCCCCTTCACAGGGTGGGGGCCCTGGCTGTTGTCCTGACAGTTGCCTCCTCCCCAGCCTCACCCCTGACACATGCACCCCAAGTCGGCACCCCTCCACTGATTTCGGGAACCCACACTTCCAGGATCCTGCCCCTGTGGGGTGAGAAGTGGAAACGCCACATCCAAAGAAAGCAGGCTGTCAGCCACCACCGCTTGGTGCTGAATCAGAAGGACCAAGGACCACAGGAAACTGCCAAGGAGCTTGCAGATGGCATGACTCTCCAGCATGCCCAGAAAACCAAGAGTCCATGGCAAAGAGATGAATGCACAACTATGTGACATATTGTGAGCCATTGATTGTACACCATGTATAGAAAGTATCATGAAGACTACTCAATAAACTAAAAAAAAAAAAAGTGAAAATAAAAGAGTCCACGGAAAAAACCAGTACCAGCAATAAGAAAATGTAGTAAACTAACAGCATGTAGAATAACATCCAGAAATAAATGACTTTTGTATATTCAAACAAAAACTGGTTAGAAGAGAACCTGGTATGGAACATTCCATCTACTACAGCAACAGAAAAGAGAAAAAGCTTGGGTATACATTTAACAAGAAGTGGACGAAACTTGTGCGAGGAAAACGTGAGAACACAAGCATCGATCTGAGCAATGGAAACGGAACTTTCTTGGCAACGATGACTCAACATCACAACAATGTCAATTCTTCCGAAATTAACTTATAAATTCAACATGGTCCCAATAAAAAGCCACATTTCTGGAACTAGACATATTAATTATAAAGTTTATAGGAAAAATAAACAAGCAAGTTACAATAAGAAAAAGCAGTCGTACGAGAGAGTGAAACTTGTCATTGAAAGGATAAGGTACTAGCACATACGGAGGCTGAATTGGCCCACGTGATGTGGAAATTCAGTATCTGGTTTAGAGGCTGTCCCAAACCTGTGGGGGAAAGATAGACTTTTAGTAAGTGGTACTGGGACAATTATAGCCATTTGGAAAAATATTGAACTGGATCCATGCCTTATGCCATATTCTTGCATAAATCCCAGATGCAGTGGGGATATAAATGTAAGGAGGGGGTGGGGAGAATTAAAGAACATACAGATGAAGGAAAGAAGGAGGGAAAGGAGGAAGGGAGAAAGGAAGGAAAGAGGGAGGGATGGAAGGAGGGAAGGAAGGAAGGTGTTTCAGTTTGTAAGCTACCTGAATGTGAATGGCTTTTAAAAGGGGAATTTACTATGTTACAAGTTTATAACTCTAAGCCTATAAAATTGCCCAAACCAAGGCATCCAGGGAAAGATACCTTTACAAGGAAGGCAGATGGGTCAGGAACAGCTCTGTTAGCTGGAAAGTCACGTAGCTGGGGTCTGCTGCTCCCTTGCCCCTGGGCTCCATTGCTTTCAGCCTCTGTTCCTGTGGGAGTTCCTCAGTCTGCTTCTCTGGGGCTGGCTTTTATCTCTTGGCTTCCCTTGGCTCTCTCCAGGTTCTGGCTTGCTTCACATCTTGTGGTGATGTCTGCTGGGCTCCAAGCATCTCCAAACATCTGTATCTCTGTTCTCTGAAGCAACTGTTCTCCAAGCATCTAGTCTGCTCTGTCTGTGGGTTCTGAGGTTTCTGTCATTTCTGATTCTCTGCAAAATGTTTCCTTTTTTAAAGGATTCCAGTAAACTAATCCAGACCCACCTGGAATGGGTGTGGTCACATATCTACTAATCAAAGGCCACACCCACCATTGTGGAGCTGATCAAAAATGTCTGCCCTACAATACTGAATTAAGGCTAAAAGAAATGACTGCCCTCACACAATTGAATAAGGATTAAAACGTGACTTTTCTGGGACACATAATACTTTCAAACCAGTGCAGAAGGACAAACCATTCAGGACATAAAGAGAAAAAAGCATGGCTGGACAACTCTACAGTGTGAGAGCAGGGAACACGTTTCCAACTGTGGCTCAAAATCAAGGAGCAATGAAATAAAAGACTGATGCACTGAAATATATAAATTGAAAACAATGAGTATGGAAAAAAAAATCACAGTAAACACAGTGGGGGAAAATGTGTAATATACCCCACAAAGTGTTACTATCCCTGTGAAGTGAAGATCTTCTAAAAACCTGGAAAGAGCAAGGCCAAAAGCACAGCGTAGGGATGAGCAGAAGAAATGACGAGAAGGCTGAGCCGCACACACGGCCCCTAAACAATGGAAGGATGTGCCTTTCCCTCACAGTAAGAACCTGCAGTTACAGGACGAGGAGCTGCCTTCTCACCTATCAGACAAGCGCGGCTGCTGGCCTTATGGGCACTGGCGAGCGGTGGCGAGGCAGGGCCCTCACATTGCTAGAAGAGGTGCCCACCTGGGGGAGAATGTGGCGCCAGCTGGCAGTATTGGGGAAGCACCTGCCCAGTGACCCGCATGTAGAGACACGCCTACAGGTAATGGGCAGAGGTGTGAGAGGGTGGCACTCACAGGCATTTCCCAGGCTGGATTTGCAGCAGCGCAGCCTGGAAAGGGCCCAAAGTGGAGCCAGGACGAGCTGAGCACCAAAGCCAGGTGGGCAAGGAGGAACGTGGGCAGCTGGGGTGGGAGGGAGGTGCCTGGGGCTCAGGTGTGGGACTTATGGGATGTGGAGTGCACTCCCAAGAGAAGAGAGCCAGGTGCAGCCCAAGAGCGGGGATG
>PVIY010030889.1:0-30491 GCA_004026745.1 Myrmecophaga tridactyla | reverse complement strand
ATACTTCATAAGTTTATTCTGTCTTAAAGCTGCATAATATTCCATCGTATGTATATACCACAGTTTGTTTAGCCACTTGTCTGTTGATGGACATTTTGGCTGTTTCCATCTCTTTGCAATTGTAAATAATGCTGCTATAAACATTGGTGTGCAAGTGTCCATTTGTGTCTTTGCCCTTAAGTCCTCTGAGTAGATACCTAGCAATGGTATTGCTGGGTCATATGGCAATTCTAAATTCAGCTTTTTGAGGAACGGCCAAACTGCCTTCCACAGTGGTTGCACCATTTGACATTCCCACCAACAGTGAATAAGTGTGCCTCTTTCTCCACATCCTCTCCAGCACTTGTCATTTTCTATTTTGTTGATAATGGCCATTCTGGTGGGTGTGAGATGATATCTCATTGTGATTTTGATTTGCATTTCTCTAGTGGCCAGGGATGTTGAGCATCTCTTCATGTGCCTTTTGGTCATTTGTATTTCCTCTTCTGAGAAGTGTCTGTTCAAGTCTTTTTTCCATTTTGTAATTGGATTGGCTGTTGAATAGATTAATTTTAAACATATGAATTTGCCTTATAAAAGGCATGGAGTGAAAGAAATGAAACAAAATAAAGTTTCAGTGTCTGAGAGATTTCAAATAGAGTCAAGAGGTCATTCTGGAAGTTATTCTTATACATTATTTAAATATCCTTTTTTAGTTTAGAATAGCTAGAAAGAAATACCAGAAACTGCTGAATTGTAATCCAGTAGCCTTGTTTCTTGAAGATGACTGTATAACTATGTAGCTTTCACAGTGTGACACTGTGAAAACTTGTGACTGACACTTCCCTTATCAAGTGTATGGATAAATGAGTAAGAAAATAAAGACCACAAATAAATAATGGGGGGAGGATAAGGGGTATGGGATGTTTGGAGTTTTCTTTTTTGTTTTTCTTTTTATTCTTATTTTTTTTTTGGAGCAACGAAATATTCAAAAATTGATTGTGATGCTGAATATGCAACTATATGATGATACTGTGAACCACTGATTTTACAGTTTGGATGATTATATGATATGTGAATTCATTTAAATAAAATTGCATAAAAAGTCATGGAATGGGTACATGGGTGGTTCAGTTGTAAAATGCTCGCCTTCCACGTGGGACACCCGGGTTTGATTCCTGGACCATGCACCTCCCCCCCAAAAAAGAAAAAAGGCATGCAGTAAATTATTAATTATTAGTATTAGGAGGAAAAAAGAAAAAATTTGAGAATGTTTGCTTAAAATCCAAACAGAAATTATAGCCTCAAAATAAAAGATCTTTCATTGTTGTTTGTGTTTTTACAATGGGATGATTAAAGGGATTATTATAAGTCTATATACGATTTGGATATTTTTATATTAACTTTATTTGTATCCCATGAATAATAGTCATCTGAAAAAAAGAACATCATAGACAACAGATAGCTTAAAGGCATTTGGCTTATTAGTGAAAAATTCCAGATTATTATTTCTCATGAATATTTCAAAGCATTATGCAAAATGGCACAATGTATAAAAGTAATTATTTTTCAAACCACTTGTGTTTCTTTTTATGCTTTTTTTAAAGCAAGAGTCAAATTATCATAATATATTGACAAAATTTTCCTCTATCTATTTATTTTGGAAACTTGGTCTTCAAATTACTATTTATATTTTGTATTTTAGCAGGCATTTAAGCAGTACATGAACTGCTCAAAAGAATGTAAATGCATTTTTTTACATGTTTTCACATTGTTTTACTGGAAAAATTAAGATTTTTCTAAGATAATCAATTTTATTATCGTTTATCCATAGGGAAAATACTCATCAGGTTTTGAATAATACTTTGAGCTCCACAAAGAAAACAGATAATTAGACTGTACAATATTCTCATTTTAATCACTGAATCGCTATCTTTACCTCAGGTGTATAAGAAGTATCCATGGTCATTATTTTAAAACATTAGCTGTATTTTGATTCCTACTAGTTTGGGAAGAAATTTTATTTGAGTCATTCCTTATTCAGTGCTCCTAGTGTGGCTGGGCAATGTGGGAAGGCAAAGGCCAAAGGTGGCAGCCAAGATGCTAAAGCCCACAGGAAAACAAAAGCTGGGAGTAAGAGTTCCAAAGTCTCAGCCACCTAGGATAAGAATGGTGCTACTTAACCAAAAATTAGATGGCGGCCATGGCCAAGGTCCTTAAAGGGATGGATGACCCGGGGTCTGGGGAGGAGCCAAAAACCAAGGCAGCCACAATTTCCAGGGGCAAGGGTGGCAATGGGTCCAATACAATATCTGCATGCCTGGAGAGCAAGATGGAGGCCCCCACAGGCCCACGCAAGCCCGAGTTGCTTACCAAGTCGCTCTAGTCCAAGGTGCCCAGCAAGAAGGCAGCAGCCAGGATCTAGAAGCCAGGGTGGAGAGAGTCTGAAATTCTGCTTGAGTTTTATTCCCCTAAAAGCTATTTATTATTCTAACTGTAAAATGTAGATATATATGTACTTTTTTTTTGGATGCTGTATGGTGGGGATCACATTTCATTCTTTTTCCATGATTATCCTGTTATTGCAGCACCATTTGTTGAATATTTGTTTGTTTGGTTTTTCTTTCTTTCTTTGCTTTGTTTGTTTTTGGGAAGTGCATGGGTAGGGATTTGAATCCAGGTCCCCCACATGACAGGTGAGGATTCCTGAACTACCCTTGTGCTCCCATATATATATATTTTTGTATGCTGTATGGTAGGGGTCACATTTCATTCTTTTTCCATGTGTGTATCCTGTTATTGCAGCACTATTAGTTCAATTTTTTTAATTGTAAAACATTTATCAATAAAGATTCATCCCACCTTCAAAAAAGTGTATCCTGCAGTTAAGCAGGACTGAACTACCTAGCTAAAATTCAGTCCTGGACCTGAAAGACAGTCATTTCCTTCCTTCTTCCCAAGTCTCACCTGGACAATGCCTCTCCCAGCCCAAAGCAGTGCAAAGGCTGCAGTGTACACGTAGCCATAGCACTAGACAGGATCTATTGTCATTTTCTTCAGTCTATGCTGGTTTGTTGCCAAAATAACATGCATCCTAATCCACAGCATGTCCTCAATTTTCTGATTCTGCTAACTCCATATAACTCTCTGAACAAATAATTATTTAGTGAGGTTAATAATCCCACTGCATGGATAGCAGTCCTTGTAGTTATATCACGTGAAACTAGCAGCCACCATTCTCAGTATTACAGGTGAATGGTGGACTTTTTTAATAGCATGCAAGGACCAGGACATTTCCTCCACTCTCAGTCCCCAGGGTGGAGTGTGGTTGTTGATGATGTTGTACATTTGTTCTGCTTAACTTCAGTTAAAAGGAGTTATCCTTTCACTTTTTTCCACATCAGAGATTTTGACAATCTAAACCTTCACTTCAGCACAATGCCCAGTAGCTTGAAACCTTTTGCCCAGATCTCTTCTGAGGGAAAGGAGCATGGGGCTTTATTCTCTCCCATGTCCTTTCATTTTGAAGGCACTAAATATTAACATAAGCTTGGAAAAAGAGTACTACATTTCTACTCTAATTTCTCCCCCAAAACATCTTTGCAAGATGGAACATCTCTGTAATATTTGTGAGGACATCTGGGAGCAAAAAGTGAGATGAAATAAAGTGTTTTGGATCCCATTTGATTTATCTTCTATAATATTTGTTAATAATTTTAAGGTACTCATGTCAATGTAGATAAATGTAAAGAAATTAAACTGATATTTTCATCCATCTTTATGATAGCATGATATTATCAAGGGAAATCATTTCTAAATATTGACAAAGAACATATTTCTCAATATGGGACTCTAAGAAATTTGTGGGCCTTGGTTTCTGCACACTAGGTGCCTACATTTAAGCATGACATTAATATATTAATTATTTCCAGGAAACAGTGTTTGCACATCAGATATTTTCAACTATTAATCAGTCTGATCAAAATACAGTAACCTGGAAAATCAATTAATAGTTTATGTTTGTCTTTTGAGCGTGTTAAAATCCTATGGATTTTACTGGCAACACTTTGTTCTTTACAAACATATTCATGGACTGTGACTACACATGAGGCACTTAGTAAGGAACTACAAGGGACATAAAAAGGCATTTGTGGTGGCCCTTCTTGGGCTTGTAGTATAGGAGGGCATATAAGCATGCCTGAAATTATAATGCATGAAAGTTGGCAGTATGGGTAGTGGTGCAATGAAGGCACTTGAAGAGTTCAGAGAAGATGATAACTTCCAAATATTTCTTAGAACAATATTGAACATTCAATTTGGGTTTGGAACAAGTAAATTTCAAAAGACAATAATGGGAAAGAGGGGCATTTCAAATAGAGAGGACAATATGATGAAAAGTGTGTCCATGAAGGAATGTCAATTTAGCTATTATATACAGCACAGAGGATGTCAGGGAAAGGAAGCCTGTATATATTAACAAGAAAAATGTTATGAAAGCCCCTCAAAAAATGTTTTCCTTTGAAACATTAAATCTTGTTGTTTCATTCATTTTGCTGTTTTCATGCATATATAGGTGAATGTGGGTCTATTTTTCTGGGAGAGAAAAATAGATGACAGATGGAAAATATAAACAACCCCCTCCCCAATAACTTTACGTAGACAGATTCAAATGGTATAAATAAGGAAAGGGTGCTCAGTCATCACCCAAAGAAAATATCCATCAGAGTATATTTCTATAAATCTGACAAGCCCAAAGACCCAAATAAATTAAGGTTGGTTTTGAGAAGAATATTTTAGAGACCGAGAGTCTACATTGAAATGGGCAATAAGTTCAGAAGCCTCTGCAATTGACCAGAAAAAAAGATAATATAGGACAGAATTAACATTGTAAACAAAAAAATGCTAAGAATAAAAGAGATTTGGGCTTGACAGTTATATAGAAAAATAAAAGAACAAAAAGACAAAAACGCTAACCTCAGGCTTTGGTGGCTAATTTAATATGGATGCAAAAGGAGGGATTAAAATTGACTCAGAGTTTATGAGTTAATAGCAGAATAATGGTGATATTACTAAAGAGTAGTAATCACAAATACTAGCACGTTTTAAACACCCATGGTATTTTGATTTATCATGTTAATTAGTCAACCATAATTTGAGGCATAAATAATAAGCATCATAAAATGTGTTATGTTTCTCTCTTAAAAATCGACCTTTAGCTGTTTTCTGAGTCCGTATGAATCTTGAGCAATGCTCTCTTGTCTTTCCGTTTGAGCCCCTGTCCCCAGTTTGAGCTGAGTATATTTTGATCGTTCTGACCTTCTTTACTTAACAGCAGAAGCAGCTCTTCTAGGAAGGTAGCATGGAATGGACTGTAAGCTCTCCCACTCCACTTGGAAGATTCTCACATTTTCAAAACAGACCCGAGAGATTGCTATATTTGAGATTGGTACATGATAATGCACTTTAAACAAATGCCTGTTTTCTTACTATTCCCTTAGGAGACTTTTTTTCTCATGTTCTTAGAAACTGCTATATTTCCCAGCATTTAAGGCATGTGACCATAAAGAGTTATCAAAAAATGTGTAAGAAAAATTTTGGCAAAAAATAAAATTTCAGCACACTTTTCAGCAGGATTTGAAAGTAATTTTTAAGGTAATTTTGTAGTAAAAACCATATTCTGTTGATGTAAATACAGTATAGTATATAATAGAATCCTGTGTTAGAGCATAAGTTTTATATGAGCATTAATATTATACTAGCCCTAAAAAATAATTTAAGGTTACATAGCCAAAAATAATATGTGCATTAATATACTGGTAAATACTAGGCTACAAAACCCTGTATAAGCAAATACTGCAATATATTTGAGTAATGACGGTAACTAGAGAACAAGACATAATATACAATAAATTTGAATGAATTCCTATACAGTGCATGCAGACAAGGTAAATATGAATAAAAAATTCATACAAAAAAGCAGCAAGATACAATAAATTTTAATGAATTCCTATATAGTTAAACTCAGTACATGTAGACAAATATTTCAATAAAAGAGTTCCCATGCATAAAAATGATATATTTGAAGGGATTCTAATAGCAAGTCCATGCAACCAGTACAAGCAAATACTACTAAATACTGATTTACTACAAACAATAGGAAAGCATTTAAATGAATGTTTAACATTTGCAGTTGTTAAAGAATATCATAACTTTAAGCAGTAAGATACTTTAAAAAGCATCCCCCAAATTTTAATCTTCATTTTCAATAAATTATTTCAACAAAGCCAAGTGACCACATCCTTAAGGCCTGAAAATGCAGATGCATTCCAGTCCTTTTAGTCAAAGAATGTTATAGCCAGAAGGGATTACTCTGGCCCACCCTCAGAGGGGTCTCATAATGTGATCTGCAGACCCCTTTTTTTGTTTTTTTTAGGTGAATGGGTTCAAGAATTGAACCTGGGTCTCCTGCATGGAAGGTGAGCATTCCACCACTGAACCACCATTCACCCTGCAGACCGCTTTTTGTAAAACAATCCTTTCTCCCACTCTCTAACTCCCTTATCTTCCCCATCTTTCCCCCAAAATGATCCTCCAGTTAACATTCTGAGCTGGAAATTTGGAGGTGGTGGGTAAATCAGCAGAGCAATTTGCATTTGTCATAAGATACCATTTGATGCGGCATAATTTTTAAAATTTTATCCTGAATCGGAGGGTAGTTCATCTTTTATGATTATAAATTAAATATTTGAACTGACATTCATGATTTCACTTTTGAACATATTTTCTCATTCAGAATTTTGAACTCTTCAAATGTCTCGTCAAATATGTAATAGACCTAATGCATGTAGATGGGGTTATACTATTTTTTGTCTCCTACTTTGTACGTAGTAGCAAACTCAGTATTTTTTAAGCTTGCAACTCTATTTTGTTGATTATTATGGTTAGGTTCATGTGTCAATTTGGGCCAGTGATGGTGCCCAATTGTCTGGTCAAGCAAGCACTGGCCTAACCATTACTGCAAGGACATATCATGGACTTAAATTTTCAGCACATTGATTGCATCTATGGTTGATTACATTTATGATTCACTAAGAGGAGTGCCTTCTTGTATGAGAAAGATTTAATTCAATCAGTTGAAAGCTTTTAAAGGAGAGGTGATGAATTCAGCAGTTAAAAGTGAGAACTTTCATCTCTACTTCAGCCAGCTGGCCTCTCTTGGAGAATTTATCAAAACACCTTCATTGGAGTTGCAGTTTGGGGCTTGCCCTATGGAATTTGGACTCATGCATCCCTGCAGTTGCATGAGACACTTTTATTAAATATCATACTATTTTCAGATATCTTCTGTTGGTTCTGTTTCCCTAGAGAACCCTGACTAAAATACCTTTAGTACCAGGAGAGGTGGTTTGAGACACATGATCTTAAAAATGGGTTTTTGCAATTGTTTTTCTACTCTGATTAGATTCAGAGGCACTAAAAACTCTGTTTCAAATAATCAAGATGGTGCTGACAATCCATGGTATGAGTTGGCAATAGAGATATATAAAATATCACCACTTGACTCTGCTGATCGTATGTTTATGTTTCAGTTTGCTAATACTGCTGGAATGCAGTATACCGGGATGGATCTACTTTTACAAAGGGGATTCATTAGTTTACAAATTACAATTATAAAGCTGTGAAAATTTCCAAATTAAGGCACTGAAAAGAGGATATCTTCTTGGAGGAAAGGCAGCGTCTGGGTCACCTCTTTCAGCTGAGAAGGCATGTGGCTAGTGTTTGAGGCACTTGCTCCTAGTTCATGGCTTCCAGCTTCTGATTCCAGTGGCTTTCTCTCAAAGCATCTGTGGGCCATGAATTAGCTTCTCTGGGGCAAACTCTGGATTTCATTTCTTAGCTTAGCTTCTCCAAACATTTGTATCACTGTTGGCTCTCCAAGCAACTAAACTTTCTGCTTTATGTGTCAACTCTTTTAAGGACTCCCGTAAACAAATTAAGACCCACCTTGAATGGGGTCACACCTCCATCTAATGAAAAGGTTGCACCCAGAATTGAATGGGTCACATCTCCATGCAAAAAAACTACTAACAAATTCCACCCTACGGTATGTCTGTCCCCACAAAATTGGATTAGGATTAAAAGAAATGAGATTTATTAGTTTAAAAATTTGCCATTCTAAGGTCATATAAATGTCCAAACTAAGGCATCCACAAAAGAAAGGCTGATGGTACCAGGGTTCCTCTGTCACATGGGAAGGCACCTGGTGACATCTGCTGGCTCTTCTCTTCTGGATTAGCTTTAAATTGGCTATTTCAGCTCCTGTGAGTCTTTCTGGCTTCTTCTGAGATCTTTTCCTTTCTAAGCTCTCTCTCTTTATGAGCTATCTTAAAGGACTCCAGTAAAGGATTAAGTACTGTCTTGAATTGAGTGGGTCACATCTCCTTGGAAGTAACCTAATCCAAAGATCCCTCCTAACAGTAGGTCTGCCCCCAAAAGATTGGATTAAAAGGACATTACTTTTCTGGGGTACACAACAGTTTCAAACTAGCATATTTATATTCTAAAGGAATAGGTTTGAGTTGCATATAAGACTGTAGCCATTGTGTGGTTCCTGTTGTGGGGACACAGAGAACGGTGCTAAGGAGTAACCTAGGGAATCTAGTAGGGAGGAGCAAGTTTAAGTTCATTCCATTGATTTGGATGAGTCCTTTCTCAAAACTTTCTTCATTTATGTAAAATTCTTGCTTAAGAAAAAAGAAACTTGAACAGCAGTCACTTCATCTCTAGCACTATCTTTTATTTTGCACAAGTATGTATTAATTCTTTTCCCTTTTGATACTTCTCTGTTTGCTGTACAATGCATACCTCTTACTGGTTGCTTCATTTTCATTGCTCAAATTCTCAAGATTAGAAGAAATCCTAAGACTACACTTTATCTACAGCCTCCACCAGGTAAACTGAATGCCGTCTTCATTCTCTGTGATTGTCATTAATGGTACTCAGTATATACTTACTAACTAAATATAATAAGCTCTTTTCATTTAAAAACTGCTTCCACACTGTACATTCTACCTGAATCCTGCTTGTTGTAACACAGTATACCTGTCAATAGTAACAACCATTATTTCCAGGCTTTGGAGTAAGTTGATACATGGTGTGTCATGGAAACAGTGGTTCAGGCACAATACAATCTTTCAGCAAATTATTGTTTTATGCCTTATATAGCGAAAGAGCCCAAAGAGCAAGGGGAGAGATTCCATAATGGCCAGTCTCCTAGGGAGGCCAACTGCTCAGGTCAGGGTTGGTGGATAGCAGCTCAACATGCACAGCTTACATTGGAGAAGAGAGAAGCCTGGACTATTCAAGGTCTGAGTATATACCAAGGGAGAGGGGACCCTGTTGCAGAGCAAAAAGCATGTATCAGGCAACCTTTGTGCAGAGTTCTCACCCTAGGGTTGCTTGTTGCTGTGTTTCTGTTCAAGGTACACTCAGGCTGGTCTATAGACCTAACATCTCTCCTAGACTGCAAAATGTAAACTTAGTGAAATATCTGCACAAAAACAAGCAAAAGAGGAAAGGAAGGGGGCTAAAGGAGGGCTTGGGGATGTCCATTGAGTGTGTCAGTAACTTCCCCAACACAGACTTACAGGAGCAGCTCCATCAAGTTACTGGGTCTACCAGAGTCCTGAATATGCAGGCATATTAAAATATTATTTGCTACAAATTAAAAGAGAGCTAAATTTAGAACAAAAAATGTTAGTGCTCCAAAAAAAGTCATATTCCACATTTTTGATTATTCATTTCTGTTCTTTTGCAGTCAATGTCAGTCATTATCAATTCATTATGGACGTTTTATATTTTTATTGAGTGGTATATAGGATTTGCAAAATTTATCATCAAGCTGAAAGCGGAAGAATGTTTTTAGTTTGCTTAGGCTAGGATTCTATCTTCCATATGATGTAGCGTGAGTTAAAATTTCAGTAAATTAATGAGTCTAATCAAAATGGGTTTTAAAATAAAATATTTGAAAATAAAATACTATATATGTATATATACATATATAAAATTTTGTATTCGTGTATGTGTGCAAGTGTATTATATACAGTACTATATAAGCATAGGGTGTGTGTGTAACTTGAATATAATCATAATGGTTTTGTAATGCTAGCAAATTATTTCATACAAAAATGCAAATATCAATGCATTTTTGATCTTCAGCTCAGATTTGTACAGTCAAATAGTAATTTGAATATGCATTTGAATATCCTTAGATATCAAAAAGCACCCATTTTTATCAATAATCTTTGCCTATAACTTAGACAATAATTCAATTTTTTCCTTTGTATCTACTCAGAATTTATTTGGGGCAAGGTAGTTCAGAGAAAAGTAGGGATAAAATATTATCCAACCATATTTGTATTTTACTGTTGTTTGGATGACAGAAAGGTTATGAATGAATTGATTAATTATAATTTTGATCAACTCACAGCAACATATTGACATCAATACAAAGTGCCAACTCTTGGCATTTTGGTTTGCTAAAGCTAATGAAATGGAATATACCAGAAATGGGTTGACTTTTACAATGGGGATTTATTAACTTAAAAGTTTACAATTCTGAGGCCATGAAAATGTCCAAATGAAGGCATCATCAAACAGTATGTGGACTCTTCTGTCACATGGTGAGACACATACCAGGCATTTTCTGATCCTTCTCTACCAGGTTATTAATTCATTTTGAGCTAATTTTTTAATATGGTGTGAAATATAGGTAAAGGTTTATCTATTTACTTATTTATTGCCTAAAGATGTCCAATAGCTCAGGTATCATTTGTTGAAAAGGCTATCTCTTTCCCTTCAATTACTTATGAAACTTTGTCAAAAGTTAGTTGGCATAATTTTGAGTTCTCTTTTCTGTTTACCAGGTGATTTGGGGGTTTCTATTAAGTTCCATTGACCTAAATCCTTATCACTCTGCCAATACCACACATTCTTAATTACTATTGTTGTATGATGAGAATTGAAATAAAGTAGGTATATTTTTTATTATTCACTTTAAACTTTAGTTTTGCATAAATAAAAATGATATTCTCCATTTATAATGAGCAAAGAAACCATTTCCAACCTCACCTTTCCTTTAAAATATCTCCTTGAAGATACAGTAAATCTGAATCCTTAATCTAACCTTTGGAAAATAGATAACTCTCTCTAGGGATTAAGTCCAGTCTCAAATTTTTACAATATAGAGCTAGGCTCCAAAGTCATGGGTCATGTGACCCATGGATAATAAATACAAACCTCTGGAATTAACTCAGGGCTCTATCCCATCAGATGGAGACTGTCACAATGTGATGCTTTGATCTTTCCAAGAGATAAGAGGAATTATTGTTCTGTCTTCTTCTTTTTCATATTCATTATGTGAAATTTTGTTCTAACAACTTAATCACTTTTGTGCTACTCCATTGCAAGTCATCTGTTATTTCATGTACAATTATAAATTTTGTTTATTCCCATTTTTATATTGGAATGAGGGATTATTTTATTAGTAGGTTGGTATGGCAACCCAGGGGTCAGGACCCCCTTCCCTAGGAAAAAGTGTTCAGCCTTGAGCATATCGCAGCCTGCATGACCAGAGAATAGCATCAAAGTATTAAAACTCTCCTCCCCTAATCACTGTTGTGAACCAACTCTTTCAAGATTCTATTATGTAACCAAATATTGTGAGATTCTGAACTTTTTGAGCCCCCTACCCCCCACCAACTTTGGCTCTCCTGCCCCTTTTGTTTTTTGGCATGGAAGCATGATCTTCATTTCATAACCAGCCAGCATTGGGTAGAATTTCTCCTGTCCATAAGTCCCTAATTAAATCTCATCACTAATTTTCTTTTCGGCATGTTCTTTGGTCTCAGAGTTGTGCTGGGCTGGAACATTTGGTGAGCCAGCCAGGAGCCCAAATTGCTGTCAGCCACAGAGAGCATGAGTCTGTGGAAAGGAAACTGTGTGTGGGTAATTCTGGGGTGGCTTGCTTCCTTGATATTGGGAGAGGTTGCCCACTTGCTTGACTGTGCTGCAGTCAGTTGGTCATTGTGTGTACAGCTAGCTACAGCCAAGTATCCCAGAAAGACAGAGGAATTAATGACTTGAAACATACACTGTTTCATGGCTATGCCATGTAGATAAGAGTTTAGGCCAGTATGCTACATAAGAGGGAGAGGGTGTAGACTGTCCAAGGGGCAAGTAAGGCATATTCTGACTTCCACAGACCCAAAGGCTTAGGATCCTGTAAAGTATTCATTTGATGAATAAAAGGAGAGAAAAGAAGAGGTTTGGGAAGCAGAAAATAAAGTAATGCCATCTTTGTATGCAGTGGATCTAAAGTTTGCTTCTTTAGTATTATCTTTCATACGAGTGGTCAATCCTTTCCTGTCCTCACCTGGTAAGGAGAACAAAGGATTTTCATCATGCTCCCATGAGGCTATTTACATAGTGTGACCATATGCCTTTAGGTTTGTAACAAAAGATTTGGCTAAGCAGAAAAGTTTAGCTCCATTTCATTATATTGATTATGTCATGTTAACCAGTAGCTGTTTTCCAGAAGTAAAAGAAGCATCAGGATCATTGCTATTTCATCTTAACAGTTGGAGAAGGGTAATTGATCATGTTGGACTGCAATAATTTGGCTTCTCTGTCAAATTCTTGGATATTGTATGGTTGGGAAAGGTGAAATTTATTCCCTGTGTAGTAATTGATAAAGTGTAATGTTTTCCTGTGCTACATAAGCCAAAACAACTAATGGCTTTCTTGGGATTGTTGGGGTATTGGAAACCTTGAGGTCCTCACTTAGCCCAAATGTTAAAACCTGCATATATTTTGATTAGGAAAAGCCTTTCCTGGGAATGGGATACCTCCTAGCAAGCTGCTTTTGAAAAAGCCAAATGAGCTATAGCACTGGCTCAGGCTTTTTGGGGTATGGGCTTAGATGTGCCTTGTGAATTAAATATGGCCAATAATGATACTGGCTTTGGGTGGGACCTGCAGAAAAGGCAACAGGCAAAGCAAGTTCCCATCACCTTTTGGCAGGTACTATGATATAGCCCTTTATAAAAACAACCATGTGCCACTTATAATGCCTTACTGCACGCTGAAGGACTAACTCAGAAACACCCTGTGAAATTAAGAACAGCCATCCCCATACAGGGGTGGATATGTGACACAGCCTCACCCTGGTAGTGCACAATTAAACACATTAATGAGATGGAAAGCTTATTTGCTGCAATGCAGCATTTTTAACAACAGCCCCATAAGTGATATCCTGACACCAGTTTCCTACGTGGTAAAACAGTACTTGCCCCTCTCTACTTATCCTCCCATGGTGGCTGTCTTTGTGCCCACCATTGACAGATGTGGCAGTATACCTGAGTGTGCTTGTGTGCTGGTTTGAAATGAAGTATGTACCCTAGAAAAGTCATGTTTTAATCCTAATCCCATTTTGTGAAGGCAGCTGTTTCTTCTAATCCTTATTCAATACTGTATGCTTGAAGCTGTAATTAGATCATCTCCCTGGAGATGTGATTTAGTCAAGAGTGGTTATTAAGCTGGATTAGGTGATGACATGTCTCCACCCATTTAAGTGGGTCTTGATTAGTTTCTGAAATACTATAAAAGAGGATACATTTTAGAGAATGAGAGCGATTCAGAGGAGCAGAGCAGAATGACATAGCCATGAGAAGCAGAGTTCACTGGCCAGTGACCTTTGGAGAGGAAAAAGGAAAATGCCTCCTGGGGAGTCATGAAACAGGAAGCCAGGAGAAGAAACTATCAGATGACTAGATTCCATGTGCCCTTCCAGAAGAGAGAGGAACCCTGACCATGTTCACCATGTGTCTTTCCACATGAGAGAGGAACCCTGACTGTGTTCATCATGTGCCCTTCCATTTGAGAGAGAAACCCTGAACTTCATCGGCCTTCTTGAACCAAGGTATCTTTCCCTGGGTGCCTTAGATTGGACATTTCTATAGACTTGTTTTAACTGGGATATTTTCTCAGCCTTAGAACTACAAACTAGCAACTTATTAAATTCCCCTTTTTAAAAGCCATTCTGTTTCTGGTATATTGCATTCTGGCAGCTAGCAAACTAGAACACCCTGGTATGCTGATGGATAAGCATGCAGGCAACCTGTCACCTAGATTGCAGTAGCTGTGCAACCTAGTATGGATACTAGATGGTGGAAAACTGGGACTATGCAAAGCAGCCAATGGCTGAATTTATGGCTGTATGGATGGTCATTGTTGATGAACCAAGGAATGCATTAACTATTTTTGGTGATAACTGCATAGTGTACCAGGGGCTGCCAGTATGGATGGCCACATGGAAGCAAGAGAAATGTGAACTACTGCTGGCTACCCTTTAAGGGAAAAGAAATGTGGGAAAATATCTGGATTACCTAGCCACAAGCAAAGGTAACTTTGTTTCATGTCTCTGCAAAACAAATTATTTCCCTAGCAATACTAAAGCAGATGCTTTAGCAGTAATTTGTAGCCTAATACCAACATCACAAGGGGCTGCTGAATGGTTGCATAGAAAGACAGGACACCAAAGGTACCAGACTCTGTTGATACTGGGCACCACAATTCCAGCTGCCCATCACCAGACAACAACTGAAAGAAGTCATGGATGCCTGCCCCTCCTTGTTTACTGTGATGTCCAAGGAGGCTTCCACACAAACTCAGTCGTGTCAGCCATGAGCATATTCTGATGATCACCAAGTGGCAGGTAGATTATATTGGGCACCTTCCCTTATCCAAAAAGTGCAAAATATGATTTTACAGCCGTAGATGCAGCCACTGGATGGTTGCTCACCTTCCCAGTAGGAAAAGCTGATCAAAGAGCTACAATACATAGCTTAGAAAAGCTAAGTGCCATCTTCAGGATCCCCACACATGTGGACAGTTATAGAGGGATCCCCTTCACTGAAAAACTATCCCCAGCTTAAGCTACTGAACATGATGTCTTGTGGACATTTTTTTGCCTTACAATTCCACCGTAGTGGGGTTAATTAAATGAACAAATGGGCTTTTGAAGAAGTAATTAAAAGATAACAAGCGATCTCTACAGCAGTGGACCCACTGGATTGTATCTAGCCCTGCCCAGCCTTGATTCATGGCCCAGAGAAGCTGCTCCTGCTACTGTTGAATTGGTAATTGCGAGACCCGTGCAGGCACTGTGAATTCAGGTGGAAGGACCAGCAAAGCTATAGCCATGATAAGGTAATGAAAATAACTTGTGCTTGCATGCACCACAAGCTTTAGAAATTAGGGAAAATAAGGTCAATTGGCCATGGTCCTGGCCAATGTATCTATGCTGGTTAGTCACCTAAGCCCATAGGGTATTGGGTTCACCCAAAATTCAAGTATTAGACAATAGTTTATACCTAAAATGTCAAAAGCTGTATATCAACTTGGGACCCCACCCATATGTCAAGTTATAGTATGTATGAAGTTGTGGACACTTATTATGCCCAGGCTAACTATGGATTTCACTCCAGAAGGTTTGCTGTACTTGCAGGGGGAAAGGTGTGGTATCTAAACCCCCTCAAATGCCACTTCCCCAGGAACACTTTTGTCTACTGATAGAAATTTAACCTATTAGATCAACAGCTTTGCCTGTTATAGTTACCCATAAACATCTTTCCTTCTAGCCTTAGTGCCATAGCAAATACTTTTCTGCAACAGGCCACTGCTATTGTTGAGTACCACCAATCTGCCTTGGACTGTGACCCTGTGAAGTGGACTGCTTGGAATGACCTGCCATCCTGACAGAATTCAGTACCTTGGTAAATCTGGAAAGAAATCTTTCATTTAAGACTGAAATCACAGTTTTTATCAATTATCAATAGAATGGCTTAATTCCCTTTCTTGGCCACAGTGACATCAGTTTGTGAATTTATCTATGTGTAGGAGACTCCTAATGTTTTATTGTCTCTTATTTGTGGTAGTGGAATATGGACTCAGTGTCTGTCCTATGATCAATGCAAAGTGCTGTGTGGAGTGCACTGTGGCAACCCATTGGCCGGGACCTTCTCCCTTAGGAAAAATGGTAGAGCCTTGAGCACATAGCACATAGCAACCTGTGTGACCTGAGGATATCATCAAAACACTAACCCCCTCTTCCCTTAATCTCTGTTAGCAACCAACTCTGAAGAAACTATTATAACCAATCTTGAGAGACTCTGAATTTTATAATTTCCCACCTCCAGCTCTCCCACCCCTTTGGTTTTTGGCACAGAATGGTGACCTTCCTTTCTCAACCAACCACCATTGAGTATAATTTTCTCCTGTCCCTAAGTCCCTAATTTAAAATCACGGCTAATTTTTTGCTTGGCATGTTCTTTGGTCTTGGGGTTGTGCTGGGCTGGAACAATTGGTATCCCCCCTCCACAATTTTTCAATACTAATGGTATTGTTTGGCAATTCATGAATTGAACTAGCCATCTGGAGGATTTTGGGGTCCTTCAACAGTGAGGTGAGAGACCTCTAATTGTATAAAATTCTCCCTCTAACTCTCTACGCTTTTTGGATTACTAATGCATGGATTGTGTAAAAATAAATAAAACAGAGTTACTGTGGCTGATGGATTTAGAAGGTAGTTGGGAGGTCATTCTGGAGGTTGCTCTTATGCAAATTTTAACCAGGTATCACAAATTATCAAAGTTTGCGAAGTCTCAGCAACAATGTTCCTCAAAACTTTGAGGACATATGGACACCATGAACAAACATTTATAGCAATGACAATAGGGACTTCTGATAAAAGGGAAGTTCTGCTGCTTTAGAAAAGTATCCTTCCACTGAGTTTATATATTTAAAGAAGGCAGGCAATATTCCAGCATGAAGTACTTGTATTAAACTAATGCCATCAGTGCTTGAATTTGCTTTAGAAAGTCAAATGAGAGGGTGATTGTTGTATCTTCCAGGCTAAAACCACCATACAGGAATCATCCTTAATTCAAAAGGTAACATAAAAACACCTTCTACTTTCCTTCTTTTAGTCACAGGTGAAATATTTCTTGCAGGTTTCAAACATTTATTATGAAACATAATTCTCTCCAATCTCTGCTTGAATCAAAGTAACTTTTTCTTTAAGGAAATGACAATTTTATGGTGTTTGTGGTAGTAGATTTTTGTTGTTGTTGCTTGTTTTGTTTGCAAGACATAAGTTTAAGTACAGGACTGGACAGATCAATACTAAATAACCTATTGCTGAATAAATAATAGGGTATTTAAAGAGTTTACTTGTAATTAAAATTGATTTCAAAAATCCAGACAAATTATTTTATTTGACCACCATATTGAATTGAACATCAATTCTAGCTAGGAAAGTAAAATATTGTGAACAATTTAGTTTATTTAATTTTAATATCTAATGGATTGATGAGTAAATCTGTTTTCATACTGGTACATGATATATGCACTCAATATAATAGTTTCACCTATTTTTTATGTTCTTATCAAAGCAGCATATCTGTGTTGGTTGAGAAAAGCATATAACAGCATGTGTAAAATGTGCTTAATAAATTAAAAAGAAATAATGTATTCTATGAGTTGTACTGGTTTGAAAGGGTTTATGTACCCCAGAAAAGCCACTCTCTAATCCTAATACAATGTTAGAGAGGCAGCCATTTCTTTTAAACCCTATTCAGTAGTACATTGGAAACTTGTTTAGATTATCTCCAAGGAGATGTGACTCATCCAATTATGGATATTAGCCTTGGGTTAGAGGAGATGTGTCTCCACCCATTCCAGGTGGGTCTTGATTGTTTTACTGGAATCTTTTAAAAGAGAAAATATTTTGGAGACAGCTTCAGAATGATGAGATACAAAAGAGCACGAGAACCATGAGAACCCACACAGCTAGAGACCTTTGGAGATGAAGAAAGAAAACATCCCACGGGAGCTTCATGAAACAAGAAGCCTGGAGAGAAAACTAGCAGACATCACCATGTGCCTTTCCACTTGACAGAGAAGCCCTGAACTTCATTAGCTTTTCTTGAGTGAAGGTAACCTCTTGTTGGTGCCTTAATTTGGACATTTTTATAGACTTGCTTTAATTTAGGCATTTCCAAGACTTTAGAACTGTAAACTAGCAACTTATTAAAAGCCATTCCACTCTGGTATATTGCATTCCAGCAGTTAGCAAACTAGAGCTTGTGTTATGGTAAAAATGATCATCAAAAATGATCAAATGTATCTTGTTTATTTTCTCCAAGTATCACAAATGAAAACATTTAAATAAAAGAGCCTAGATGCAATTATATTAGTTGATATAAGCTAAGAATTTTATTTATATTATTTAAATTAGAAATAAATCGATTTATTCACCATGTGAAAACATATATATTTTACTCTTTGTACCCTTCTCATTCATAAGTCAAGGCTCCAGTGGTGTCCTGATTCATTTAAAATAAATTCTAAATTTCTTATTAAGGCTTACAGCTCTAGATGATCTGGACCTTTCTCTCTCTGAGATTTGTCTTCATACTGTTTCTTCCTATCTCATTAAGTTCCAGCATTACTGACTTTCTCTCAGTTCTAGAACACTCTAACCTTGTTCCTGGAGTGTTTATTTCTCTGTTGGAAATCTTTGTACACTGGCTTTCATATGAATGGCTTCTTCTTGAATTCAGTTTTTGATTACATGTGGTAATTTCAAAGAAATCATCTCTGACCACCAGTCTTCACCATGACCATAGTTACTCTCCCTTCACACAGCATTGCTTCTTAGAGTTGCAGGATATTTTGTTGTTTTATCATATTATCACTTTTTAATGTATCATGCTATTTAAAAAAATTGTCAGTCTCTAATTACACATCCCAAACTAGTTAAAATGGAAATTAATTTCTATAAAAAGAGGACATTAGGCTGACATTTTGTCTCTATGTCCCCAACAGCAAGAAAACTGCCTGGTATATAAGGGACACTCAAAAAATATTTGCTAAATAATGAATATATGACGTTGAAAAAGTCTACTGACAAAAACAAAGAGAAAAATACTTAGATAGCATCCTTTATCAAATGCCACTCAGATATTTATTTAAGACACTGAATTATAAATAATTCATTAGTTGATGAATAGACTATGCAAGCTTTGATAAAGCATAATGATTCTATGGCAGTATAGACAGATGTCATCTAATAAGCATCCCAATAAAATCGCTAGTTGAATAATAGTGGTCTATCAGCCTCTAATCCAGATTGTAAAATTAGCCTAATGCTATACAAGTTACCATATTAGGTCTTTTTGTGCATGAGATGAAAAAGTTTTTATGCATACATGTCAGTAGTTAATAAAAACACATTTAATATTTGGTAACGAAGAATGTTGGTGATTTTATTAAAGTTGTTAGAGAGAGTATTCATAAATTTGGATTGTATTCCTCCTCCCTCCAAATCTTTCAGAATAATGCTGACATGATCTTATATGCAAAAAATCCTAAGAAATACACACATGCACACAATGTTGTAGAACTCTTAAATGAGTTCTTCAACATCACAGAATACAAGAGTAATGTACATAAATCAATCATATTTCTATGAAAGAAGGATGAAAAATGCAAACTGAAATTAAAAATTTCATTCTTGAAACCATCAAAAATAATAAAACCTTAAGAATAAATTTAAAAACAAGTACAAAACTTTACAGTAAAACATCAAAATTTTACTGAGAAAGTTTTTTTTAAATATTAAATAAGTGAGAGATATTTCATGTTCATCAATTGGAAAACAATATTATTTTTTCCTTCATTCATATGGTTCCCCTATTATTAGCATCCTGTATTAACATAGTACAGTTCTTACAATTAATGAACCAATGTGAATATATTAGTTTGCATTAGGAGTCACTCTTAAGTTATACATTTCTGAGTTTTGCTGAATGCCTAAGTGTCATGTGTTCACCATTATAGTATCATATCGAATAGTTTCACTGCTCTAAAAATTCCCTGTGCTCTACCTATTAATCCCTTTCTGCCTCTGAACTCCTGACAACTTCTAATCTTTCTCTTGAATTTTTATTTTAGTAAAATACATGCAACCTAAAATTTATCCCTTTTACCACATTCAGATATATAATTCACTGGTGTTAATGAGATTCAAAATGTTGTGCAACTCTCGCCATTATCCATTACTGCAACTTTTCCATCATGCCCAGTAGAAATTCTGCACCATTTAAGCTCTAACTCCCTGTTCCCTAAACCTCCTCAGCCCTTGGCAAACTGTGTTCTGATTTCTAACTCTATGAATGTACTCCTTCTAACACCTTTGTAACAGTGAGGGCATACAATATTTGTCCTTTTGTGTCTAACATATGTCATTCAACATGAGGTTCCCAAGGTTCGTCCATGTCATTGCACGCATCAGAACCTTACTCCTTTCTTGGCTGCATAATATTCCACTGAATGTATATACCACACTAGCATATCCATTTGTTTGTTGATTGATTCTTAAGCTGTTTCAGCTTCAATCTTTTGGCAATTGTGAATAATGTCACTTTAAGTCTCAGCATGCAAGTATCATGTCCCTGCTTTCAATTATTTTGAGTATATACCCAGAAGTGGGATTTCCAGGTCATATGGTAATTCTAAACTGTTTTATACAGTGATTGCACCATATTGTATTTCCACTAACAATGAACAAGTTTTCTGTTCCTCCACATTCTCTCCAACACCTTTTTTTTTTGAGTAGTAGCCATTCTAGAGGGTGTAAAGTGGTATCTCATTATAGTTTTGATTTTCATTTCCCTAATGGTTAATGATGTTGAGTGTCTTTCCATTCACATGTTTTTGATTCCCATACGGTTGGTAATCCATATGAAATTGTTTCCTGTTAACAGATGCAATGTAATAATTTCTAATAATTCTTGGTACTTAATCAGATATTACCCATCACCACTCTAAGGGCCAAGGTGATGAGAAATAGTGACTACCGTCTGGACTCACAGGACAGCTTTTTTTTTCTCTGGTCCCTACTTGAAGCTGATAGCCTTAACACAGGTGTTTAAATGAGTCAAAGTAACACATTCAAATGGCCTAATATGTTGGGGCTATCTCCTTTTCTCTGTGTTAAACTGTATGAGAAATAGTAACTTGCATTTCACCTTGTAGATGATATTTTGACATACTCCAGATCATTGGATGTCCAAAAATTTTACTGAGGCATCTGAATTTTTGAGACATGTATGTCTCTCCATCTGTTTCACATATGTCTTACTAATGTATAGAAAATATTTGCTAGTTTCTGATCATTAAGTTCAATCAACATAATATCCTAAATGTGGTAGACAAATGTGTTGTTATAATGAGTAAGATGGTCCAGATCTTCACATTATGGCAGCGTGAAGGAGAGGAGATACAAGATTTGTAAAGGTATATTTTTGGTCTGAGTAAAGCAATTTTCTTCTTATAGCCTTTGCTAATTTCTATGGAAAATTGAATTAAAATAAAATTTTCTCCGGGTTTATAGCTGTATATTAGATGTCAGGTGTTATTTTCTTTCTCTAGCAAGGTATTATATATGGATCAGCAACTGCAAATGGAATCTCTACCTGACTAAGCTTGTGATTAACCACTGTAATTCCTTAATATCCATCTAACTTCTGCACAGACTTATCAGGTAAGTTGAATTGGGATGTGATCATGTTTATCCTTCTGCCTCTTTTACATCTTTGTTGGTGGAATAATTCTTTGCAATTCTTTGAGAAATTTGAGTTACTATCCTAGGAAGGAAGAGATATGCCAGAACTTCTACATGACATTTTCTACAATAATGAGACTTACTTAATGGGTCAGAATGCCAATGAAGGAATTCTGCACGTTATTTAGAATTTTTATTTCGATTATACATGCAGGAACTTGAGAAAAATCAAAATGGACTCATGGATCAACAGAGTCCACTGAAAATTACATTGGTTCAAAGTTGTACTTATCTGATCACCATTCTGTCATGAATTTTAACTAGGGGACTACAATGACATTTTAGTTCTTAAGAAATAAGCTCAATTCAGAGTCTTTGTCTAATAGTCTCTTAAATATGTGGGTATTTTCTTTTCCCCAATCCACATTCATTCTAGTAGTTGGTGGCTGGTCCCTTGGAGAAAGCTTGGAGGAAAATTTACATGTATTATTCTGGCAGAACTGTAGAGTCTTTCCTCCAGGTCACCTTTTCATGATTTCTCATAGAAGGCTCTTAGTCTAAGAACTAGCTCAGTTTAAAGACCATGTCTCTCTATTATATTTCAAGACATGCCTCCAATGACCAGACCTGTTATTTTTCTGCTATATAAACAAGTTTCAGTTTACTAGACTGTCCATGTATTTCATTGTTTATGATTCTGTGGTCATTTAGCTATTATCCGTGATCACTATATGCCCCAAATTCTGATAGCCTATTGTTTCTGCTTCCCCTTAAGTAAATGCACTTCTATAAATGGCTATTAGTTATTATTATTTGACCTCTATCAACCATGCAGGGGTTTCTATTCGTTAATCTATGAATTTATGTATTATAGAAGTGAGGACTCTCTGGGTCTCTCACATGATATGAGTTATAGGTCTCATGTGTTTGAACAGCTTACATAGTTCTATACCCCTGAGATTTTAGATGGTTTCCTCTCTGCTATGCCAGCGAAAATTCAACATTTCAATATCATTAAATATTCAGCCATTTGCAGCTGTACAAACTAACTCATTAAATCCAGAGTCAATAAATTCCATCTCCACCATTGTTATAGTATGTATTTCTTATTCTAACACAATTAGACTTTATTACTATGCATTTTATTCTGGTTCCTAGACATGGAAATTAACAAACTATTCCATTTTCTTGCAATTTGTACCTGGTCCCTGGAACATTCTGATATCTGACCGTATTTATATATCTAGAGATAGAGAAAGAGAAAAGATCATCCCTTTCACAGTTGAGCTTATTGTATATTCTTAAAACAGAGAAGTCTGGTTCCCTCAGACATGGTATAGTAGTATGTGTTACTGGCAGAAGGTCAGAGAGTCTCAGAGATTCAGAATCCTTAGTCTTATTTCAATTCCCTGTATGTCTCAATTTGAAGTCCTATGATCTCTCTCCTCAATTCCTGTCTTAAGATTTGCATGAAAGACTTGAAAAGGGTGTCACTTCAAATTAAGTTGTCATTCTGCAGCCCAAGCAATTGAAATTTCAGTCTGATTTTAAGAAATATTGGCCCTAATGTTATCAGATTAAAAAGGGGGGTTATTTCAGAGCTACCATACATACTCTTTTATTCTCTGATAATGACTTGAGTGAGTTTATAGAACCTGTTTTTGTTTTTCTGTAAACACTTCAGTGCCCTCAAAAGAAAGTTACTGATAGGATAATATTTGAGTCTTCTTTACTCCTATAACATTGAAGTATAATAGCTACTTGGTGTCCTAAGGCACTTGGCTTCAGGAATGATTTCATCATAATCAAACAGATATTTCACTTAATTATTAAATCACTTGTGTTAGTTATCTACTGACAATACCAAATAGCCCAAATCTTAGTGGCTTAAGGACAACAATAAATATTTATTATCTCTCATAGTTTCTGTTGAACACGATTTTGGGAATGGCTTGATTGCTCAGGCTCCTTTGTGTCTCACCGCATTGCAATCATGAGGTGGATAGAGGTGCAGTCATCTGAAGGTTTGACTGGGGCTGGAAGGTCCACCCCCAAGGGGGCTCACACATATGGCTGGAAAGTTGATGCTGACTTTTGGAAAGCACCTCAGTTTTTCTCCACATGGGTCAATTTGTAAGGATGCTTGAGCATCCTCAAGGAATGGCAGTTGTCTTCCCACCAGAGAGCAATTCAAGATTCAAAGCAGAATTACAATTTCTTTTATGACTTAGCCTCCTAAGAAACACTGCTGTTTCCATCATGTTCTATTGGTGAGAGGGTCAAACATGATTCTATGGGAGGTGATCACATAAAGGCATGGAAAACAGGAGGTGTGGATTATTGAGGGTTCCCTTGAAGGCTAGCATGCCATGAGTTATTCATATCTTATTTTCCATTGTCAAGCAGTTCAGCACATTAAGGACTGGCATAGGTGCCTGTATGAATATTGAACATAAATTGATGTGTCAAGCATAAATGAACAACACTTTTAAATTAAGCAAGTTATAATTTCCCTCTGATAATCTATAGAAATATTACGTAGTTTTTTTTTTTCCTTGATGACTTGTAAAAATGGAAGCAACTTACATAGGATATTAAGTTCTAAATTGGGAAATGAGATCACCATTTCAGCATTTCATGCACACACAGCTATACATAGCTGGAATGCATATCAATCTTTAGCTTCTTGTGTATAAGAAATATAGCTTTATTTTCAATAATTTAATTTACGATTCCTAGAATCTCTTGACATGGCAGAAAATCTAATCTCACTGAAGAATTTTGACACTTTTCTGTATGTTCTGCCTTATGTCACCATGCAGTTACCATAGACAGGTCCATTGTGCCTCTCTACATGGCACCTTCAGATCTGGGAATCACTGAAGCTTTCCTTGTATTGGCAGGATAGGAGAATCTATGGATTGGCTTGCCTAGACGCAATCTACAATCATTGGTCACTTGCATTTGGCCTTGTTCCTTGAGGTGTTTCCTGAATCCTGCCTTTGGTCCCTTCTGCTCTAGAACCCTTTTGACCCCCTTAATCCAAATGAACTTCATTTTTTGGCGAAGTCCTGATTTTCATCCTGTCTCTTCAAGACACTCCATGTTTTCCTAAAACACTTTATTTGCTTTCACCTTCTCTGCAAACTTCTGATATATTTCAGTATGTTTTGTTTTGCAAAACAAGTCAGAAATAGAAAAAAAAAGGTGCCTTTTGCTTTCTCTTCTGCTACACCTGTCTTCTGAATATTGCAATATTGTTTTCACCCTTTCTCAATGTGTGACCTTGGGTGTTCATTTCTTTGTGTTCATTTCTTCCATACTCAATGGGAATAATAATGTTTCTACCTCATAAGATTTGCAAATAGATTATGTAAATCAATGTAAAAATTATAGTCCAGTAGCTAGCATAGAGTAAGCACCATAGAATATTATTATTGTTGCTGCTATTGGTATCTGCCTTAGTTTCTTACAGCTAATGTAGCAAAGTGCCACAAACTGGGTGGCTTGAAACTAGAGGAATTTATTGTCTCATGATCCTGGAGGCTCCTTAACCCTGAGTAGCCTTTGTATTGTCCAGGAGACGTTCGATCTCTGCTCTGGTCATCGCATGGCATCTTCTCTTTCTGTCTGTGTACAATTCTACCTTTCTTATAAGGACACTGGGCATATTAGATTAAGCCCCACCCTAAACCAGTTTGGTCTCAACTTATTATAACATCTTCAAAGACTATAATTCCAAATAAGATCACAATCATAGTACCAGGGGTTAGGAGTTGAACATTTTTTATGTGGACACAATTCAACCTATAACCACATTATGATAATAAAATTATTACTATTAGTTTAATAACTTTAATGAATGGGATGTGGTAAACATATTGAATACAAATTACATGAACTCAAAATTTAATGTATTTAATATATAGCCACATATTAATACTGCTAATATTTATAGAGAAAAATAGAGTTGAACAATTATGTAGTGAATTGACAAATGTAGAAAAATAGTCAAGATAATTTATACCAAATAAAACTCTGTAACTGAACTATACACAAAATTATCTTGGTTCTCTTAATTTATTTTCTCAATTTAGTTCTTGCCCAAAATAATCATTGTGCTGGCTCAATACTTTGATTTAAGAATAAAAAGCATTACCAGGATTTAGTAAAGATAATTGTCTTTACAGTGCTTCAGAATGCGATTTATTGCCAATGAACACTAAAAACAATGCCATGTTATGTCTAAATCTATCTTCGCATGAAACCATTTTTGGTTATTAGATTTTGAATTAGGTAGAGTGCTTCATTTATGCCACCCATGCATGTAATCATTCATTGATTTAATATGCATTATGGTAAAGCCATCAAGGGAAATAGAGGGTTGATATTATAATGTGAAGTTTCACAAAAGATGAATGGTAAGGAATTAAACATAAATGTTTCTGTTTTCCCACAGGGACTTGAGTCAAACAGGAAATACTCTATAAACAGAGTCAAATACTCTATATTATTAAAGTTTTTTTTGACATATATTTTTAATTTAAAATGCTCAGTTGTGAGAGTGAAACAAACCATTTAAGAACACTAAAGCACTTAAGAGTGATTTTCAAGGATGTGGTTTTGATATATTGTATAATTGGATTATTGAATATAAAGCTTTTACACAATGACAATGGAGTTTGCAAATTCATAGAGTTTTGTATTTGCACCCCCTTGCCCTCCCACACACACTCCTTCAAAATAATAGAATAATTGGAAAAGTGAAGTAAGAAAAAGCTTTCTTCTTCTTACATCAAATTTGACAGTAATTAATACTCAGCCTGATACTTTTTATTTTGGGTAATGGTCTTGGGAACTTTTACTATTTCTGTATTGGAGGGTTTAGAGGTGAAATATTGCATGAGCAAGTAAAAAGACCATTTAATGAAACAAAACTAGGAGGAAAATAAGCAGAAGACGGTTTGAAACTCAAAGATGAAAATAAATTTGGGGGGAGAAGGGAATACTAGTAGAGTTTATACAGAGCTCCAAGTACAATTCACAGTCATAAGCATTTATAATGTGAAATAAAATAGAGATTAGAAGATAAGAACCTCTTTTTTATGAGACAATTGAATCCAATAAGGGTGAGATTTACCTTAAAACCACCGAGTTTATGAGAGGCAAAAAAAAGAACTTGAGCCTAGATCTTCTTATTCTACAACCAATAGACTCTTCACCCTTAAAGACCAGAGAATATTTGGTTGAAGATTGAGAAGGATTCCAAATTATTGCATTGTATTTGCCATGAAAAATCAACTTCATTGTAGATAAGTGTGAACCACAGGAGGAATCAAAATAAGCATCTTGTGTCATTGACAGCATTAGAAAATAAGAAGCATATTGATCTAAGATCCAGCAGATAGATGCGTTGATGTCACTTTTTCTTCCCCTTCAGGATTCAATAGTGTTACCAATATCTGAGAATAAACTATTGTTCATAAAGACATAAAACTGTGCAAGATATATTAACCATTAATATATAATATATGTATACAGAGTATAGCTAATATAAAATACTTTGTATTTGATTAAACTATCTAATAAAATGTATCTTGTTAATGTAGTCTCAAATAATTCTCTTGCTTCTCTTATAAATGTTTAAGAAGAATGCCTTTTAATTACTAAATTGGTGACACCTGGCCTTGATGACCCCATAAACAAATGTATGTATTTGTGCATTTCCCAATAGCCTGGTGGGGAAAGCATGATCATTTGTAGACTATCATATTAAAATAAGTATCTTCAATATGGGTCTTTCCCAGTCTGAGATCTGAATAATCATTATCAGGGTGATCAACTCCTGAAACAATTATTAAATGTACTCACTCACACAATAAGAATTTCCCAAAAACATACTCTAAAGAAAGGATTAAGTTATTCAGCAGTACTATGAGGACAGTATGCTTATGTAAGAATAATACAACACAATACAACCCCTCAACCCCGCAAATCTACCACAAATCTACCCAAAATTTAGACACTATCCCCTTTGTGCTTAATTCTTATAAATCAATCTTATTAAAATAAAATCAAGCCACAGATAAATTAAGGACAATTTCTGTAGTCAATATGTAACGATGTGCAAAAGTACATTGGAAGATATTTAGTCAAGCATTTTGTACTGCGCAGAGATTTCTGCAAAGCTCCTCTTTGCAGGTGGTCATAGGTGATAAAAGCAGTGATGGGAAAATTTCACTACTTTTCTTTGTAACCCAATTCATCATAGAACATTTCTAATTGTTCACTGAGTGTATGTGTGTGTTTTGAAATTAAATTGAAAATGCCATCAATGTAGGTCCCTACCCTTAGTCCTGGTTGTTCTTTTTTGATGACAAAATGCATTCTTTCATCTATTTTAAAGTGGTTTTTTCCCAATCCCATTTCTCCTTAATCCTAGTGCTACCTTATTAAAATAATTAATTGTTTCTCAATATCTTCAAGATAATACCAAATCTTAATGGCATTCACATGTAGTTATTTTATTTTTTCCTTTTTCTCTGTTTTTATCTCCTATATTGACAGCTTTATTTAAGCTCGAGTTCCTACTAGGCTCTCTGTTCTTAGTTACAGTTAATCTCTACTCTACTGCATGCAATTTTTCTCTGTTGGGACACCTTCTGTCTTCCAAATTATGACTTAGTTCTTCAAAATAAATTTTAAAAGCTACCTTTCTTAAAAGACTTTCCCAAATGCTTCCTATCTTCCCAGTCTCTCTCCCTTGTGCTGCCATAGTATCCTAATCATATCACTAATTCTATCTTTTGACTATATATTATATTAGTGTATTTACTGATTTTATCTTTGGCTTCTTCAGTAAAGTGAATTCTTCAGCACAAAGACTCTGTTTTATCCATCGCTGGGGCAAGAACAGAAATTATTTAGAACTCAGAGGTGTTATTATTTAAAGTAACATTAGTTGTTTCTTATAAACTCCAGTACCAATCAGTGTGGCTTTTTAAAAAGCCAGCTTATTTCTCATTCATGTAAATATAATAGCTGGTAAGAGTGTTCTATTCTATTAGTTAGTTCGGAGCAGGCTGACAAAGATTCTGCTATCCTCACCATTTGTCCTGGAGTTGACATTCAAGCCAGAAGACAGGGGAAGAATTTAATAGGAGATCGTGAGTCACCTTTTGCATGGACAAGCCTGAAGTAGGATATTTTACATTCACCAGTAATTCATTGGCTACAACTTAGTCTCATGGCCACAACTAAGTGTCAGAAAATTTGGAAAATATACTCTAGTGGTGTACCCAAGGAGAAAGGAAAAAAAGATTTGGTGTATATATTTAGGCAGGCTTTATCATAGAAGTGTTGTATAAATATTGGTTGAAGTAGTGAATAAAATAAAGAATAATTAAATGAATCATTATGTAAGTGCTATATTAATTATATAATATTTATGTATTACTTAATTATAAAATAACATGTTATTTTATATATTAATAATTGCATATTATTCAGCATAGTTGACCTCCTCTGGAATCACTGTGGCATTCTATTATCTTTTCAATCTTTGAGGCTTTATGATATTTGGCATGTACTGATTCCTACAGTAACAGTGGACACTAATAAACTTAGAATGGGTAGAGAGAAAAAGAGATCTTCACTCTCTAAACTTATATTGTATTCTTTAAAAATAAAATAGCTAAATGACATTAAGCACGTCACATAAATTCACTAATTCAATCATCAAAAATCCTAAGAAGTGGACATTTTATTTTCATAAGAATATAGAGTATCAGAGGTTGTTTCTCAATACTGCTCAGGTGAAACAGGGTCTTTATTTTTTTAACCTCAAATCCTCTGCATTCTTGACATTCCCCTTTCCAGAAATCAGTAGAATAGCATCTTCCACCATTTCACATCCCCACGAGTACCCTAACAACTTTAGGTGATCTGTTCTAGACAATAATAAATTGAAAAGAAATGCTGTTCTTAGGTTTTTTTTCTTGTCTTTTGGGGGGCATGGATGGTGCATGATCCGGGAATTGAACTCAGGTCTCTGAATGAAAGGATGAAAGGCAGACATTCTAACCACTGAGCTACCCCTGCGCCCAGGTTCTCCGATTTTTAAAAACGGTTCTATGAGGCATAATGGATTATAAAATAATCTATCCTAGGGAGAGTTATGAAAGATTAGAAAAATAAGCAAGAGAATCATGTCTACACAATACGCTAGAGTATTTAGAATTCATAATATTTGATAATGATGTTTTACATTGGGTACTAGTTTTAACAAGAACTAGAGAAGCAGATGTCCTCTGATATCTTTATTTCTTCGTAGTTTAATGCATTTTGAAGCTGTCTTTGGGAAAATAAAACATCCAGAGTTTGAAGTTTTACCTTCTTAACCCACTATCTTTGGCATCTGTCTCCTCTAAAGTAGATTAAAACTATCTTGCCAGCTGCATCGTGTCAATTATCAGGGAAATTCTACGTTTGCTTGCACACATGGCTCTTCTATTAATACCAGCAAGGACTGAAGTAGTACATAGCCAAAGGGATCCTTAAACCATTTATATCTCAATGTGGTATCAAAAGCCAATCATTACTTAGAATAGAGGAATGTGTCAGGAAAGGAAAGATTATGTTCCATGCAGCATGCATTAAACAGTGAAATATGCAGGAACGGTGTGTTTTATTAAAAGTAAGCATCATCAATTGTAATTTCTGGATTACTGATGTATTATTGTGCCAATAATTACAAATTTTTTTGCAGTATTAAGGTATGTGTATAAATTAGCTAATCCCTAATCTTAACTATTTTGCATTCAAACAC